>JAODKN010000104.1:6556070-6576503 GCA_026774425.1 Petrocephalus zakoni | reverse complement strand
CCTGGGGCGGGGTCCTTATAAATTTCCTTAGCCCGGGGTTTTTTAACATATCCCCCCTACGCCCATATAAAAATAAACCCAACCAACTAAACCCCCCCCCCCCCCCCCAAAAAAGCTCAAGAGTTGCTAATGGCTGATGAAATGGGAAAGATGCAGGAACGTCGACCCTCCGTCATATGCTGTGCGTGTCACAGTGCCCTTATTAAATCGGAGGCTTGCCGCTCTCTTCCCAAAACTGTGCTCCGGGCTTATGGTCGCATTGAGAGGCTTTGGCAAGCCTCAGACCTGGAGCTCTGTCAAGGAGCAGCGTTTCGCTTGTAGGCTCTTGCATATTTTATGCACGTTTTGAATTAGCGGTCGGATTAAAAAATAAGGAATGCATGGCGTGTACTCCGCGGCTCCACATATAAAGGGGACCCGTGTCCTCTCGTAGGCCTCCACTTCTTTCTTTTTTGTTTTTAAATATTCTGTGCATTCGAATTAGCCGATACTCCCGAAAGTGTCACAGGGGCTCTTTAGAAGCACAGCATTGATGGGGGTGGCTTCCCATGGCACACACACAAGTATTTGCACAAGGGTTTGTGGGACCGTTTGGTTTCCACTGCTGCCTTCGGATGATGTGAGTTCTTGACTCTCCTCAATAGGGTAAAAAAAAAAAAATTAAAAAATCCGGGAACCTTTAGCTTTTGATATGACATCATCTTGACTGCCGAGTCCCAGCTAAGCACCCCCCCCCAAAAAAAAAGCCGACATGTGTTCCCCGATACTCTCCATACTGGGATTCAAGTGACATTACCATTGCGATATGCCATCCGCCACTAAGGGCCCAGTGGAATATCAGTTTCCCAGCACCCTGCTCCCAGCCAAAAAGCCTCATTTGTTTAATCTCATTGTTATCTTTCTGCTTGACTATGCTGAACAGGTCTGTCTGAAGTCACCATGAAGGGAATGAAGAGATATAATCGTTTGTCCAGACTGACAGCGGCATTCAGGCCTCCGGGGGGCCGCCCTGAGGGCCCCCCCGTATATGCACCCTCCCCGGCTGTCGCCGGCCAAGTCGCCCAGTTTAGACGCCAGCGCAGTCCCCAGGCCAGCCAGGCAACGGCGCATCCCGAGCGTGGCTGCTGCTGTATTGTCGTTGTGTGTCTGTTGGCTACGCAGGACAAACATGCGGCAACAATAAGTTTGCGAAGCCCCTCCCCGCCCTCCCCACCCCCCTCCTTTGGCCAAAGGCTACTCCCCAAACCTCTAAATCTCCGCTTCCCTATCTCGCCTATTATATCGCGTTTAAAAGCTTTTGACATGAACAGCAGAGACATATTTTGCTTTCCTGCTCCTTGCGCTGAGGCTGTTTTTGTTTGTTTTGCTGTTAATGGCCACCCTGGAGCAGTCCGAGGTGCCCGTGTGGGCATCGGGTCCGGGTTTAAATGGGGGTCACCATGGCGACAGAATCCCAGCTACTAATGGAGCAGATGAAGGCCTGTTGATGGCCTCCACACACATCGGACAAGAACCGGCAACATTCATATTTAAAAGTACATTTAGAAGTCACTGCCTCCTGTTTCAGTTGCATCAGAGGAACAAGAAGTACACCCAAACATATCTGGCAGGGGACAAGCAGAACCTTAAGAACGATTAAGTCCGCAGTTTTGTTTTTCAGATTACAAGCTATGCACTGTGAAAATGATGAAGTCTGGGCTGAGGTTTCATTATTTATGGTGAAAGTTTTAATGGTGACAGTGAAAAGCCTTAGAGGAACACTGTCTGTCTGTGTGCTGCAGACATCTATCATTGAAACCAAACACCCAGTGATTACACACTTATTCCTATCTTAGTGAGGACCGTCCATTCATTAATCCCTTAACCTTAGCCAGCCCTAACCTTAACCATAAGCAACTGAACAAAATATAAGACTTTTGGCATTTTTACTTTTTTGATGGCATTTGGCAATTTTTATAAATTTGATCTACAAAACAAAATGTATAAAATATAAAACATTAAGGCTGAAGTAGTGAGAAGCAAAAACATGGCCTCTGAACTGCGCTATTCTTCTTATGACATGCTGACACGGCCCGGAATTGTTACAGAAAAATTAATTGCAAATATGCCGAAGTACACAGATCTTTCCCCCTGGGATTTGTATAGAAAGCTCCCCCTGGCCAGGCTGGGCGTTGTGGCTCAGTGGCTTAGCACCGCAGTCTCAACCCCCCAGGGCTGTGGGTTTGTTTACAGATGCTTCCCATGTTTGTGCCGCGAGCAAGAACCACAGTCCAAAACACTGCAGTTGGGTAAACGGGCCTGTAGCGTGTGAAAGGATATGCTCTCTACATAGTGGAATGGGTTCCAGAGTTACTCAGCCTCCATAGTGAATAAGTACTTAAAAGATGGAGTGGAGATACCTCTGTGCAACGGTGAGACAGTTATTAGGAAATATATACACGTATCCTGGAGATACAGTGGCTTAGCGATATCTGCTGTTAAAATTCATTACAGCTAGGCTCAGGCTCACTGCTAATCCTGCTGAATGTGTAATGCTTTCCCAGCTAACAATTCTTCATTCTAGGAACGATTACCGAACACTACGATTAAGGTATGGAAAGGTTCAAAGTGTCCAGTTTGCTTGATGTTCCCAGAACTATTGCAAATCCTACTACAAGTAACAGTAATGATATACAGATGCTCCTCCCTTTATGATGATTCGTTTTACGATATTTCGACTTTATGACGGTGCAATAGCGACACACACTCAGTAGTGATCCGTTTACGGGTTAGCGATATGCCGTACAATACTTTCTACTGACGCTGGGAAATGGCAGCTTCTATGCAGCCACGCTTCCAGTCTCTGTAGTGATAAGGAGTGTAAACATCTCACACAGCGTTTAACAATGTATCGTATGGTTACTTATTTATTTATCATATCATATTCATTTTCGGCTTACGATATATTCAAGTTACGATAGGTATCGCAGCATACCACATCTTTTATTAATTATGATGAAAAGAATATTCAGGTAATAATCTTATGGTACTGACACTGACAGAACCTTGTTAAAATGTAAATTGTGGAAATAACATTCCATTAATGTTAATAAGTTACTTTGGGACAACCTTTAAATAATGTTAGCTAAAGTTCTGGGAATGTTCCCTGTTAGGTGGATTACTTATTTCCTTAGCTGTCACCTTCCACCAGGGGGTGTACAATGCCCGCTTCCCAAATGCCCCATTAAAACATGTTTATTCCATGTTCCATGCCCAAGGACACTACCGCATTCTCTTCTCTGGGATTTCAGCCCAGTCCAGACTGAAGTAGCATCGATGTTACTTAACTCCACCGCGAAGGCACGATGATTAGTGATAGTGGGTTTGAGTGGCCGTCATTGTTGGCAAGACATTCTTCATTTAGTATCAATGACCTGCCCGCGCATAACACACCTACGCCACCGCCCCCCCAACTATCAGCGGTCACGGGCCCCCGATGGTGAACAGTGAGCTTAAAAAAGCACTGACGTGTAAAGAAAGCCATTTTAAAACCACGAAGCAGGCTAATTAGGTCATCACACTTGGAACAAATGTGCAGTATTTCAAGGAGTATAGCCCGAATGTGATTCTGTTCAGCATTCCCCATGTGTTTAGCATCCACACGTTAGCATCAGTATATGTCAGCGTTAACACGCGTTAGCATTAGCGTACTGGCAATCTGTAGGCCCTACACCTGGTTCATTGGAACTCAGTCTGTAGCATCGCTCTGCTTGCCTGCATGATAAGCCAAACTGGGATGGTGCATCTCGCCCAGCAACAAGGTGTTAGACCTGTCAAAAAAAAAAAAAAAAATGCCCGGGGAAGCTGACTCTGCCAAGAGGAGATCATTTGCAAATGGCACTTTATCAATCAAGCAAATGGCTTCTCTGCTCCAGACATCCACCGGACCACCAAAAGGTTCATTAAATCCACATTTCTCAGTATGGATCCCGGGTTGCGCCAGAACCGAGACCCATCCATCATTTAAGCACTCAATTACACATGCATTCATCTCAGCGTGCACCCCCTTTCGGCGTGGTGATAAAAATTTACATGTTAATCTATGCACAACCATCCCAGGCAATTCATCTCAGTTCATCGACTGGCCAGTCGAGCCATGAGGACTAGTGGCCAGGCAGAGGGGGGGCTGGGGGCCGGGGGCGGGCACACGAGTGGCTAAGCCCCGCCTAGCCAGCTCACGCTGGCTCTTATCACGCCCCTCTCCTTCCAGGTGACGACGTGTAACGAGCTGTGATAAGAAAAGTTAATTAGAGAAAGGGCAAATCAGTGGGGAGAATCTGCAAAATAAGCACATTTGTTTCTGAAAAAAAAATAGATATATATGTATGCCTATAAATGTGTATATATATCAAATATCTTTTCTTTGCTTTAATTTAATTTTTAAATTACTTCTTTGTATGGAACCTTAAAATTGCAATATAAGTAAAATCCTTAAAGATACATCTTATTTATCCAACTATAAAGAGAAGCGGGAGAGAATTAAATTAAAAAACGGGATGGAAGATGGAAAGATATTGAATTATCTATTCATCCTCCACAGCTGCTTATTACAGGCATGGTGGATATTTAATTATCTGATGTAAAATCATTTTTGAAGTCGTCAAGATTCCTTGAACCGATCTTCAGTTTTTTTTTTTTTAATTAACCAATTACTTATAGATCTGTAACCATATATTTACATGATGCATATTCAAAGTATCATATAATTATAGAAGAACAGTAATTTTCTGCAAACCATGTTGTAACATTTATTTCATATAATATTTTTATTTAATTGCCTGCAAAAAACCAAACCACTGAAATTGTCTTTTTAAAATAGCAAACAATTAATTTCCATGTTTAATTGTGTTCATCATCTCGTTAACCTTAGAATATTCTTTCCTGATCATATTAGGCATTAAGAGTAAGATTTATCTTAAGGTAATGTGCTGATTATTTTCCCCCAGCTGAGGCATTTTGACTGGCATGTCTCCCAGGGTGTCCCCCAGCCCTGTACTTTACACTGCCTGGCATCGTCTTTGGGTCCCTCTACAGCCTGAGCGTACGCGGTAATAAAATGGATCGACGAAGTCTAGTATTGCTTTAGAAATCAACGGTTTGTAGATGTGATGGATTTCAATTATAGTTCTAAAAAAAAAATCTGCAATCTGCAGGACGAAATTAAGTTCTGCTGCGCAGTAAAAATGTAATTGAGCCGATGTTGAATGCTTCAGCTTACCTTGTATTGTATTAATAAGCAATAGAATAAGGCTTATTGATCCATTCTCTGGCTCAGTCTCCCTGGAATGCATCTTAATGCCGGACTTGACAACAGCACGGTTCTTTGTACCCTTACCATGTCGCTTGTAACCGTTTTAGAAAATGGATTTTGCATGTCTTCCCTGTCAGACTCACGGCTAAGCCCGGGGCAGAGGTGGGAGGGGACAGAATGGGAGAGACATTGGCCTGGTAAATTGAAAACAGCAGACCTCAAGGTTAGAGAACATCAATCCTCCAGGACTGAATGCCTGAGAAGGGGAGAGTAGAAAGCAAAGCAGAGCGAGCACAGCTGTGAGGGAGCGAGAGAGAGAGAGAGCGAGAGAGAGAGAGAGAGAGAGAGAGAGAGAGGCAGAAGCACAGATAGAGAGGAAAAAGGGGCAGGGAGAGAGGGAGGAAACGAGAAAGAGGGAGACTGCAAGAAGAACAACACAGGAGACAGTGACGGCTGCAGCAGCAGGGGGGATTTACGGCGCCATGCCGCGTTAGCGCAGCTCTAGCCTGGATGGTGTCCTGCTGGCCGGCCAATCGCGATCGGCGCACCGGAAGAGCCCCGCGCTTCAGTGCCATGAGGTAGGACCATCTCTGGGCAGCAGAGCAGGCAGCCGCTGCTCCTGGGGGGGGGGCGTGTGGGCGCACAACCCACCTGCCCGCGGCTCTGTGGGGGGGTCAGCTACTTCCTTACGTTTCCTCCAGGTACGTTTCACTACTTTGTCTATTTTTAAACACGGTTAAAAGTTCCCTGCCCGCCCCCCACCCCCGCTAGTGTAGTCTAAAGCTTACACTTTCTGCTCTCTCAGAGATTAATCGCTCCGGGGGCAGCAGCGGCCCCATGTCAGGAGGTTTGGGGACGCCTTGCATTGTGCACGGGACAAAAGCTGGCCCTGCGTGTAATGGGCAGGGGGGGGGGCTCTGGAGGATGGGTGCCTTGGGGAGGGGAGCCTGGAGTAGGGGGTCAGAGCCTCTGAGAAGCGGGGGGCAGCCGGTCCCCCCCCGGGCACGGCGACGGCCTGGCCTGTCACCGTGGCACTCCACATGAAGCAGAGCCGCGCGGTCACACAGCTGGGACGTCACAGCAGGCTCGCGGCTTCCTATGTCACACGCATTAAGCGGCATGCCGGCTGCAATCCGCCGTCTAAAAGTACTAGCATCTTCTCTGTAGTCACCAGAGCTGGTGTTTTCACATATTCTCACTGCTTGTTGTCAGTGCCTCTCAGTTGTAACCCATTCCTGGGCTAATATGCCGATATTAGTACCTCTCTAATTTTGAGGCATTTTCACCAGTGTTTTATTTTGTTTGGCATGGTCTGCACTGATATTTAGACATCTAGATTTTTTTCTCCAAATGTTTACATATGAAGTATGTGAAATGATGCTGTATTTAAATACATCACAGACACTGTATATATATATATATATATATATATATATATATAATATCTTAACAGCAAGAACAACCTTTCCCCTACATTGATACTTTGTTTAAAGGTAAACAACCAAATCTGATGACACTACCATAGCGAAAAAAATTATCAATAAAACAGTAGAAGTGTGAATTAGAAAACTGTGTAATGAAATATTTAGCCAAGTACATTGTTGTGATATTCATGTGAGCACTGTGTCATTTATCCGTAATGGAAAAGATTTTTAAATGTGGCATTAAGTTAGAGCCACATAGCGTTTAGTAGTCATATGAATGGCTGCAGACTACACAATATTACTTTACATACAAATGTGTAATAATTAAAGAAAGAAGATAAAACTAAAGAAGAATTCGCAGCGCCGGACTCTACCTGAAGCGTCATTATTTAATGGCGTGTTCGGTGCGCACCGGTCTGAATGCGTGCAAAACGCGCCGTCCGAATTGCGTTCCGTTTTTTATCGGCACTGTGAACAAAAATATCAAAGGAAGAAAATTAAATGAAGTACGTTAAAAGCAAATAAAAAGCAAGTGAGGGTGCTGTCGTTGACCGGGAGAAGGGGCTAGGCTAGAGGGACGCGCTTGTGCGCCCGCCGGCGCGCCCCGACGCTCCTGCGGCGGCTCCTCCGCCGCGCCGTTTTGTCTCCCCGGCCGCTCTTTTGTATAGGCGCTCGGCGGGGCGCCATGCCGCTGGCCGCTGGCTTCATGTACATTATGTACGAATCAAAGAATAGGAAGGGGCTCGCTGCTTGGCGCTCTTATAGAGAAATAACGGTTAAGCAAATGACACCCCCCAGTTTTGTAATTTAAAACAGGGATTTAAAATCGCTAATCGCTGTGTTAACGATAAAAAAAACCCTAAGCCTCTAAACCATATCATTTTGTTTCATAATATTGCTAATAGATAAATGTGCATTTGATTTTCAATATTTTCTTTATCTAGTAATTTAAAAGTTAAATTCGGATGACACAATGGCTTACTTTATTCTTTGCAAAGCAGGCTAGTGATTTATTTTAATGTAGTGTAATTAAAAATATAATACCGGGTCAGTTAGAGGCAGTTTAATTATACGGAAAGTAATAAGAAGCGCAAAGCAGGATAAACATGCTTTTTTTCAGGTGTTCTGTGTTTGCTGCGTGTAACTGAGAGATTTGGCGTGCAGACTGACCCTCCATTTTTTCATAGTAAATTAGAATACTATCATGGGTTTATCTGCTGTCGATCCCAGTGGCCCGTCGTTCATTCCCCCATTTGACTGCTGTCTGCGTGCACGTGCGAGCTGCAGCGCTCGAGCAGCGTGCACACTTACACTACCGAGTGATATTTTATTATGAAAAACAAATCAGTTATGCTTAGCAAAAAAAAAAAAAGATAAACACTGGCAAGGGAAACGTTATCTCACTTTGCTTTGTCGAACTGCTGTCTGAATACAGTTCAGTTTGGTGAAGACCTGTGGGGAGCTCAGATTTGACATTAATGGCCACTAAGGGCTCTCTACGGCTCGCGGTCGGTGTGAGACATCTTCATGCTCCAGTGCTGAGGGCTCCTGTGAAAGGCTCTGGGCATGACGGGCGTGTTGCTGGGGCTCTCCGTAAATAGAAACAGCTCTATGCCCCTGTGTGCGACTCCCTCCGGAACAGGTAGTGCAGGCGGGCATTTAGCAGAGCGTGGAGCTCAGCTGGGACCCTTTCATGTGGAACTATAAAGGGCCGCAGACTCCAGGAGACAGACCTGTCCCAGCGGTCTGTGCGGATAGTGCGAAGAGGGGGTCGCGGTGCATTGCCCCTCTGCCGGGCTCGCGCTCGGACCTGCAGCAGATGCGCAGATGCATGCGTCAGGCAGATGGATCTGCGAGACTTTATGACCGTCCTCCTCTGGGACGTATCTGCGACATGTATTTCACTGGCCTCCAGCTGCTTCTCCCCTCAAACATTCACCTGTTAAAGCAGCCAGGGTATGTTTGATTTACACTGCAACAGTGAGCCAGGAGGCCCCTCCCACCACTGAAGGCCCCTCCCACAGCAGGTGGTCACGGGTGAGAGAGGAAAACGCAACTAGACCGGGGAACCGACACAGGAAAGCTGTAAAACAGCAGGAAAGAGTTTGTCGCCACGCTGGAATTCATTACCGCGTTTGGGGTATAGATCTCCGCGTTCCTCTCATCCTGCACGCGCCAGCCGTGCAGGCATCGCCCGGCAGGAAATGTGAACGAGATTGCCGAGCATCAGGACAGCTCGCCCTAAAGGCGCCGGAAGGAACGTGCTGGTCGTCAGGACCAGCTGCAGGGGCAGAGGGGTGTGCAGCTCATTTTCCCAGTTACGGACCAGCACTGGCAGGAAGCGCGCCCAAGTGGCATCCCCAGAAAACATTTTTCTAGAGGGTTCCAAGCCACTGCATTTGTACTGACGGAGGTAAAGGAGCGAGGGATGGCCGCACTGAGGACGACAGCGGCGCAGAGCGAGCGCCGCTCAGATGAATTATTCTCCCTTTCTATCCTCTCCTTAATCTGGCCCCATCCAGCAGACACCCCCCTCCTACCTACACCCATCGCTTAGAACTTCATCAGCTCCCATCAAGCTCATCTCACCAAACGAATCCTGTCCCATCTGCCTCCCCATCCCCCTGCTGTCATCTCCACCACCTCTGCCTCATCCTCTGCCCCGGTTTGACTCATCTGACTGCGGCCCACGGCCCCCTGCCCCACCGATGTCCCGCTGGTCCCCATATGTTTCTCCCCAGCTGATGATTACATGCTCTAATGCATTGTTAATGGTTGATAAATGATCGGAGCGCTTGTATCGGCGGATTTATTTGGGCCCGCGAGAGGGAGAGCGACAGAAAGCCCGAGCGACTGCGCGTCTCACCTTCCCGGGTTCATCCGTCAGTTGGAAGGGAGGTGCTGAGAGTGTGACCATCTCATCACTCCGTGGGTGCTAGGCAGGAGGACGAGACGTCATCCGTGCGAGAGAGGTGTGGGATGGTGGAGCCTGGGGGCAGCTGTATGATGACACATCGGCACAGCCTGTGCGATGCTGCGAACCCGCTATTCTGCTCTTCTCGCTGCGCCGGGTCCCGCGCGGTCGTTGTTGCGTGGGAAGCCAGTCGGGTCGAGCGGTGTCAGAGCTTTGGGAAATCTGTCGGAATCTCTGAGAAGTACAGTAGTTAGAACATGCAGCTGCTTCCAGATCGCGGCCCCCGTTGCAGAGGATCTATCTGAGAGTACAGTGTCCCCCAACCCGGTCCTAGGGGGGACCACCAGACAGTCCATATTTTTGGTCCTGCCTTGGAGATGGGAGGGAGCAAAAGCGTGGAGCATCTGGGGGCCCCCCGAGTACGGGGCTGGGCTCTGTCTCTGACTTCATTGTGCTCTGTTGACAGGAGCGGTGAGGCCGGAACAGCGACAGTGTGAGCGAGGTCTGAGCAGGCTCTGGAGTGCGATGGCTGGCCACCGGCTATCTGTGGGCTTCCTGCTGCTGGGGCTCCTCTCGCTCGCCCACGGCTCCATATTCCTGTCCAACCAGCGCCTGAAGGTCCGTTTCCAGAGGGACCGTCGCAACATCCGGCCCAACATTATCCTCATACTGACGGATGATCAGGACATTGAGTTGGGTGAGTACTGGTGTGGTCTGTAATCGTACATCCATCACTCCCAGCCTCTATCCCAAAGTACTTAGTCCTTTTTACATGTGGAAAGGAATCGAGATTCATCCATCCATCCATTTTCTGCACCCACTTGTCCTATTTGGGATAATGGGGGTGCGGAGCCTATCCTGGATGCTACGGGCACAAGGCAGATAACAACCCAATGCAGGGCACACTCACACACTCTTTGGTAGCAAGGTTCAGTGCAAATCAAAAATATAGACAAAGTCATGCACCTTGTAGGTGTGGCCGATTTTTTTATACGACTGATATTACATTGTGACAGCGTGTGCGGCACAGATGTGCAGTGAACGTGTTGAGAATAAATCCATGTGTAACAGGAATGTGCATTTTTTTGAGTCTCTGTTCAATAAAAGGCGAATTCTGCGCCACGTGTAAGACAGCGTCTACAGGGAAAATCCTTTCATACTATAGCTGGCAGTCCAGATAAAGAGGTGCTTCGTAATTACGGCACCTACGCCAAAAAGAACTGCACCACAATGTGGCTGGAAAGACATTTCTCACAATCAAGCGACGTGTAAAAAGGTATGTCTGTGCGGCACAGAGACAGCAAAGGGAAGCAGACTCCTGTAAGACACAGAGTGCGAGAGGGAGAAAGAGAGAGTTATATTCAGCAATCAGGTCCAATCTTTGAAGGCGCTGACAGCCGAAATGAATGACATCCACGCAGCGCAAATGGCCAACTTCGTCGGTGCGGATATGAAAGCGTTCAGTCGGACATTCCGCTAATTAGGCTCCGGTGGATCTGCGGGAGGAAGCGTGCCGTCAGAAGCAGAGACGGCCAAGTGCGGTCCTGTGCACGGGCCCCGAGAGCGGGGGACCTCCTCGTCACACGGGGGGGGGGCGCTTGCATTCCTACTCCCGGCACTGATTGACGTAGGAGACGTCGGGGTGAGCCGCGCCGTTCCATCTGATGCGCGTGGATTGGGCTCTTCGGGGGGCTCTCGGGGAGAATCCGCGGGAAGTCGGCCGGCGTTCCTTTCGCTTTCTTCTCCCGCGTGACAGCCAGCAGCGGTGCCGCGGTTCCTCGCTTGTGCGCCGCGTGAAGCCTCTGCTTGTTCCTTCAAGCCTTCAAACATACATTATTGTCATTCAAACGGCTGTAATTATCAGCGACGCAGGGCAGACGCCTTGGCGAGCCTCTGAATGTTTTCCTTTGTATGTCAACAGTTATTATACTATGAATTTATCATGCCTGTTCTTCCACTATGTGATTATTTCCATCCCTCTTTTTTTCCCCTGGTGTTTTTCCCCTCGACTTTTCCCTGTTTGCAAGAGAAAAATCACTCAGACGGATTGCAGAGCCACTCAGTTTTGGAACAACGAGATCGAAACCATCAAGATTTAAAACAAGCCGATATTACTTCTACAACGGCTTGACTGAGTCATGAATGAGGATGACATGGATGTCGCTGACTAATTTTTAAGGATGAACAGAATATCATCTATCTGCTGCATGATTTTTGTCTCAGTTCCCTCTGCAAAAGCTGTGTTCTGGCTTTTTCGGCACCGTTTGATGGACTGTACTAAGCACACACCTGCCCCTCCCAGCAAATCACTGTTTTGGTGTTAAAGGAGAGTCAGACATTTTTCTCCCAAAAACGTGCATCGAGAGGCCAAACAAAGTACTCAGCTTCTCACATCTAGCAGCTTGTCTGCCTGTACGCCACGACATTGCCCTAAAACCTCGCTCCGTTAGTTCACAGTTCGTTAGGTGTCACATAGTGACATTGATGGGTAGGTGAGTTGGAGGACCAACTGAAAATTTGTGCCAGACTCAGTGTGACAAAATATACTTTACAGAAATACTGGTCCTATTTTTCCCCCACAGTGGAGGCCCTGTACACGAAGAACTGTGGTCCCGTGTCACGTGAAACTTTTTTCATTAATGATATACATTTGGCACCCAGTGGGGCCCCACACAGGTTTTGTCTCACGGATTTGATGTGCATTATTTCCCTGGTTAGAGGCAGAACAATGACTATGCCCCTTGTGGTGAAAAATCATATAATCCAGGATAAATGCCTTCCCTTTCAGCTGGCTATGTTTCATCCTGTCCATTTTCTGCCTATTTTGTTTAATTTTCCAAAAATTAAAAAAAAAAAACAGTTACATACAAGGAAAGATGAAGGCAATTTAGGAGACGCTTCCCGAAAAGATTTGCACTTTGCAATTTGAAATTTCAGGCAGAAAATGGGATATTTTTGGTAGGGATTACTCGTGACTTGTGAAATAAATGGACGGTGAGGCTTGCTGATAAATTGTACATTCTGTTGGCTCCTTTCCCTATTCGCCAGGGGAATTAATTACTGCACTCTGCCAAACAAAAGTATATTCTGTTGGATTAGTCCACACGCTTACCTTAACAGTGAGGGATGCTTGGCTTAAATTCATAAGGCACAAGGGCACAGAAATCAGTCTGGACAGGCGATGGGTGCAAATGGCCTTTCCTCGTAATTTGTGGGGGGCCACTTTTTCCTGAATATGTTGTTGTAAAAAAAAACACTTGCTATTCCCAAGTTGTCAACAGGCTCTATGAACATGCGTTCTGAAAACAGCTGTCTGGTTTTGACCTTTGTGTCTGCAGTGGAACGCCCGTCAGACACATTTGAAAAGGTCATGTGGGGGGGGGGATCAGTCTGACCTTCCTGCCAATGCGTCTGCAGACCCCATTCCGCATTTTAAACAGCACAGCCATTAGCTGGCGCTGTCCGCCCGGCGGCATCCGGGGAATCCGATCGCCAGGGGAACAGAGAGGCCAGGCCTTCGCGGTGCGTGCATCCGTCAGGATGCTCCCTGGTCCAGCGTCACGACAGCAGACGGAATCGTGGAGGGCTGTGGCACCTGAGGCCGGATTTACCCAGCAGCCCCTTTTTTATGCTCAGATGACAGGAGGGGTGTGGGAGCTTGCCAGAACACTTCCGGCCCTAAAGAGGCCCATCTTGGCTGAACCAGCCAGTAGATAGCCCAGACTTTGTGTGAAGGACCCAGATTTTAGCAAACTGGGAGCTAAACAGGGAATGAATGAACAAATGTCTTTGGGCGACAATGTCCCGGTTATTTTCTGTCTATGTCTATTTTCTGTTATCTGTGTAGGAGGGCCATTTTGGCGCCTAAAGGTTCCTCCCTGTTCCCACTCGTGCCATTAGCTCCACATTTGGAGGCCCCTGCCATGGCTGGCCATGCTGATGCCTGACTCCCCCCCGCTCTCCCTTCCCATCCCTCCCAGGCTCCATGCAGGCCATGAACAAGACGCGGCGCATCATGGAGCAGGGGGGGACGCACTTCTCCAACGCCTTTGTCACCACGCCCATGTGCTGCCCCTCACGCTCCTCCATGCTGACGGGGAAGTACGTGCACAACCATAACACCTACACCAACAACGAGAACTGCTCCTCCCCCTCCTGGCAGGCCCAACATGAGCCCCGCACCTTCGGCGTCTACCTCAACGGCACCGGCTACCGCACAGGTGTGTGTGCGTGTGCGCCGCGCGCGCGTGTGTGTGTGTGTGTCTTTATCTTGCACTCGTTTTCCACCTTTACCTTATTATGTCAGCGTAACATAGCATAACATGTAATGTTACACCAGTAAGAAACAGCAGCGCTAACCACATTAGCGATAGGCTAACATGTCTTAGTGAGACCCTCACAATGCCTCCTCCTACATCTAAGCTTCAACCACTCGCAGCACAATGGCCACAAGGGGATCCACAGCCGCTATCACTCCCACCTGTAGGGCTGTCAGGTTTACTTTCATTCCCCATTTCTGGCACTGTTGGGGCTGGGCACATGCAGCAGCCCATGTCACAGCGCCACCTACAGGCAGGCTGTGGCAGATGTGACATAGATGCTGCCTTTGTGGCTTCAAGCAGAATTAACACTCAGAATGAACACGCTAGATTAAATGCAGTAACCCATCCCAGGGGCATAGATAGAAATTCTGGACCCCTGACAAAATGTCACCATGGACCCCACACTAACTCCAGAGAAATACAGGTCCCCCACGGTACAGTTTGAAGAACAGAGGTATAATTTTCCTCGCGCATATTAATTATAGTTCTTATATTCAGGGCCCCTATAATCTGCCTCCGCTTCCAAGCCCGTTTGACCTCCCCCCCCCGGCTCGCCCTGTCCTGTTTATCATGAGTGAGTGCACCAACCAACCTCTGAAATTTAATCAGCCAATAGATTTATTCCATCATCTGTATTAATTAATTGATTAATTAATTAACTATTAATAATTAATAACGTTCCACAGAGTTCAGTTGTCTCGGTGTTAGAGAGCATATTTTTTTGGTGTTTTTGGTGTTTCAAAGCCGAATTTTTGAAAAAAACATTATTACAGTAAAATTCTTAGCAAATTGCAGTAGACTATCCCATATACTGTTTATGATTCCTGGGTAGGTTAGACCTTGTCTTGACAGTAAAAGCACAGACAGGGATGCAGAGATGCACACATGAATGAAAAGGCCACACCCTACTCCAGCCACGCATTGGCATTACTTTCAAAAGGGGAAGCATTTGTACCTGGAAACCATTTCACTGACATTGCACCTGCAGACCTTCTACACTCCTTCCAACCTTCTGAAGAGTCTATTTATTTTTCATTATAAAATGTTTTCTGTTTTCCTGTGGGTAGCTTTTCGAATTCTACAGAGCTAAGACGTCCCCCCAGGATGAAATTCTGGCACAGTGCATTTTCACAGATTGACTGGCCTACAATGTAGTAAACGCAAATGTTGGGTCATTTCAATATTTGCTTGATTTTAGTTAAAATAAACTTTTACGTCTCAGCTGCCTGGTGTGATGTTTTTGATAGTAATCCAGGAATTCTGTACCATGAATATTGCGTATCAGTTAGTCTATACCCTTTCTCATGCAGACCTAATTGAAACCCATTATTTTTATTCAAAATTAAAATAAAAAAACAAAGGGACAAAATAACCATTGCTATCCTAATTCTACCATAGCCCGCATTAGATACTATATAATCAGGTAAATTCATCCTATCAGCCTAACTTGTATCATCCACCCTCAGAGCAGGTATATAGGATAGAGGTCCTACCAGCGTATTCCAGGTAGTATGGGGCACAGTCTGGACAGAGTGCTAGGCTATCAGGGCACAGACACAGATTGGACAATGTAAGAACAGTATGCCTTTGGACTGTGAGAGGGAACCACGGGACCTGGAGGAGAATAGGGCTCAGCACACAGAGTGGAGATGCACACTGAGCCACAGTGCCACCTGTCTGACCACAGTGCCTTGGATGAGACATACGAGACCATTTAGGTGACAAAACCTTCTCCTGCATTTTCCTGTTGCCACGCAGCCTTCTTCGGGAAGTACCTGAACGAATACAACGGCTCCTACGTGCCCCCCGGATGGAGAGAGTGGCTGGGGTTGGTGAAGAACTCCCGCTTCTACAACTACACCCTGTGCAGGAACGGCGTCCGGGAGAAGCACGGCTTTGACTACCAGAAGGTCTCCTCCGCCGGTTCCCTCTCGCATCCGCGCCCCCGTTCCTGTGACAGTTACAGTTCTGCTAGCTGAAAACGAGGCTTTGAGAACCATGGCTTGTGGGATGATTGCACCATTCAGAGGCCGCGTGTCGAAACCCCAGCGGGAGGGGTGATTGACAGCACGCAGTAATTTCACTCGCCGTGGGTTTTGAAGCCTCGTCCCAAGGGCGCAAAGCTATTTGTGACATCGGTCACATATCCAGAAGACATTCAGAGCATCCCCGGCATGTGTGATGGGCTTATAACTGGCAGATGTTTGCTGATAGTGGAGCTCGTGGAGTCTACCGCTGGCTATCCTGATCTATCAGTTCTGGGCCCCATCAGATGACCATTGGCTGAAAAGGGATTTTAGCAACATCTCTGACCCAGTGAAAAAACGCAGTTGCCTTATTTCCATTTACCACATGCTTTGCTCGGATAGGCCTCCCCCAAGAGATACTTCTGCTGTTTATCGTCAGGATGACTACCTCTCCTACAGCTGACTGTGGTTGGGGGGGGGGTGGAGGGTCTAGATACCAAGATTTATGTGTCTCTCTTCTCATTCCAGACCAAAAAAAGGGATGTAAACATATCCTTTGGTCTCCTTTTCCCTCATTATGGGCTGCACTGGGCCCAGCTCCATCCCACTGTGGCGGCGGGGTTTGCGCCAGAGGCTGAGGCAGTGTGTCCAGCAGACCACAGCAGCTCGCTTCCTCTGACCCGACGTCACGCCACAGCACACAGCTGTCAATTAGTGCGACAGAGACTGCAAAGTCCGGTCCGCGGTGCCCTGTGATTCCCTCACACGCAGTGGGCGGAGACTCTCCAGTAATTTATGCCCGAGGTCTCCCTCTTCCTTGAGTTTTCTTAGGATTTTAGCCCACTGCCTGAAAACCATCAGCACCTGGCCCCAGTCTCATCCATGTGCTGTTTGCCAGCAGTGGACAGCCAGAGACATCCCTCAGACCAAAAAGATGAGCTTCGGTGGTGAAACAGATGTTTCCAGCCTGGCCACAGAAAAAGGACCGATTCCCATTTCTAACTGTGGCACAGATGGGGGATTTGTGTAATTAACAGATGCAGTTTGTCTTGTCACACTCAGAAATTCAGCAAAAAAAAGAGATCTAAATATGTAACGGATCAGATTCGAAATCAAATCGTAGATAGAAGGTTAGCACTCAGACTTTATTCAGACAGTTTTATAGATCTATTTTCTTGTTTTTAATGCAGGACTACCTTACGGACATCATAACCAATGATAGCATCAATTACTTCCGCATCTCTAAGAAGATGTACCCTCACCGGCCTGTAATGATGGTGCTGAGCCACGCTGCCCCTCATGGCCCGGAGGACTCAGCGCCGCAGTACAGCACCTACTTCCCCAACGCCTCCCAGCACATGTGAGTGGCTGCCTGCCAGGGAAATCCTTTAGAGAAGGGGAGAGGGGCTATGTAACCCAAATCGCAGAGAGGAACGGTTCAGTGGTGCCATACCCTTTCATCGACAGTCTTTGCTGTATTTCAGGGTCAGACATTTTTCTGTCTTCCTCATTGTCGTATCCCGCTGCATATTCCTTCTTCCCCCACTATTTGCACATCTTCCTCAGTGTTCTCTCCTTCCTCTGCCCTGTGTGTCTAATATGTCCTCTCCGGGTGGACAGATTAGTGAGCTGCTGAAGGTGTCGAAGCCCCTGCATATAATGATGCTGTGTTTATATCAACCATTAGGAGGAGCAAACCGGGGGAGATATTAGATTCCAGTTATAAACAATGCTGTAAGCCTTTCACGAATTACGGGACACCTTGCGGTACCGCGTGCGGGGCAGTGTCCTTCGCTGGCACGTGCCGTGGATGTTAATGGGCCGCTAATCCCTCCCTGCGAGATGCTGAGCCGACTCGAGTCCTCCACACGCGGCTGCGGCCGAAGTCTAACCGCGAGCCGGGGTCCTAACCTGATGTGAATCGCTGTCGGGGTGTGTTATTGTTATTGTCTTGCTGCTAGGTCCTCAAAGTCCTTCCTTAGCCTGTTCCTGTTCCCTGCGCCCTCCCCCCCCCCGCAGTCTGCCCGTGCCCCAGCCAGCCTTGCCCTAGTCTGTCATGTATCACCCCCCCCCATCCCCCTGATGAGGCCGAGGCTAGGGCTGAGTCTCCATGCCCCCTAATGTAAATGTAGGACATTCCAGGAAGAAGGTCTTGCTCTTCTGCTTGGGACAGTGCTGTCAGAATGGATTCCTCTACAGTGGAAATTCCAGTGTCACAAGAACTAGACTTCCAAGGCACTGGTCATGCTTGTTTTTAATCCATCTCAAGCCTTTTAATTCCAGGTTCCAGCGGTAATTACTCGGTACCCCTGATTAACAGGGCCCACCTCAGAACCGAAGAGCAGGAGTCACAGTGGCCAACAGGAAAACGTTTTAACATAACACAGGCCACTGAGACCTGCCACTACAAAATGACATTTAAAGTTTTTAATGTAATCAACCCTGCCATGATTTCCAGATTGTGCTTTCCATCTCCCCTTTATTGACCTAATGACTGGCATCTGGCATCTCTTCCCACTTCTTTTAAGCGAGCGAAGGTTCCGAACCTGTGCTCGGTGCCCTGCTCTCCCCCACCTGTCTGCCACCTCCTTCGCCATGAAAAACCGCTTTCCCTCTGGGGGCCCTAATCCCCGCCCCCCCCTACGTTCCGCTCACCATGAAACCCGCCTCTCCCACCCCGGTGCAGTTCTCCATTCGCTCTTTTGTCCTAGACATTCAATTTCTGAGAAAGGGAAAGAAGAGCGAGGATAAAAAGAGGGAGATGATTGCTTCTAAGGCCTCTGATTGCGGCCCGACCCGAACAATCAGATTTTTTTTTCTTTTACGTAAAGATGGCTTAGTGAGTCCGGAGCAGCTGGATTCTCTCAGAAGAACCTGTGTGAACTGAGAGGATTACGCCTTGTGTTATAAAGAGGACACAGCGGGGTGGGAAGGAGATTTAACCTGCAGGACCCAGCCGATGCCAAGAAGTCTTTCTTGGGGCCCTAATACCTAGCGGGACAGCACTTAAAGCATGCCAGATCTGCCCCCAATAAGTGCAAAGCAGAGATAAATAAATTTAAGTGACCCTTAATCGCAGTGTGAGATCTCTGAAAGGCGTTTAGCACGGGGGGCCTCTAGCGGTGCCAGCTGGTAACGCGGTAGATGGGCATGGCATTTCTGCAGACCCTTCCCCGCTGAGTCACGTATGGCAACCATTAGAAGGTCCCGCCCGGGTTCTTTATTGCGGCTCGCTAGTTAGAGTACAGAGAGGACGGTCCGTCTCGTCTGGCAGAAGGGTGCCTGTGGAGTTCAGGACTGCCCAGGATGGGGCTGCCGGCGACGCCGTCTGAGCGCATGCACTCGCGTGTCTGTGCGCATCGCGGCTCCACATGCTGGCTGGGGCACCTCTGTCCCCATCTCTGGCTCACACGGGCCCCCCCCCTTTACAGATGAAGCGCGATTAGAAAGTGCTCAGGTCACCGAGGAAGACAATGACATTAGCATCGGGTGCTGGGGCCAATGGAGACGGATAGAGTTTCAGCGCTTAAACCCTCGGCTCCACCCAATAAAGCTTCCCGGGAAGGTGCGTTGAGGAAAGGCCATGTGGAATGTGCAGTGACTCAGGCAGTGACCCAGGCGGTGAGCCAGTCTGCCCCCCCCTCACATTATCCCTGCGGCAGCTATCGACGCAGCTAATCTCCGCGTGACTTGTGAGTGAGCCAGAACAGCGCTGCCTTCTCGCACGCGGCCAGCCGCGTCTGGCGGCCTCTCGCGTCCTTAGGGCTCGTTTTAACAGATTTAACAGATTCCCCCCCCCACTGCTCAAATTGTGTCATCGCGTGTGACACTGCGAGCGCGGCGCGCCCCGGCATGCGTGACCTTCGCTGTCGCCTGCTGGGGCCTTTCTTGCCCCCCAACCCTTTAACGGCTCAGTCAGGCAAGTGATTACCTGCCATTACCGCGCATGGCTGTATCTTTCATTTTACAAAGCGGGTCACGGACGTCGGCTATGATATTTAGGCACCGCGGCAACACGATTCCCTTCCTCTGCACTCGAGAGTACCATCACTAAAGATAAGCTCCCTGTCTTAAAATAATTCAGCAATAAGATGCATTTCACAGCGCCAGCCCGGTCCGTCTCCCGGGTGGCCCGGGAGCAGCGGTGTAAGTGTGCCCCCCCCCTTAACCGGCAAATGGGTTTTGTCGGGGTGATTGAAAGACCATGAATTATTCATAATGTTTATGTTCTGAGGAGACACTTCAGTGCACAGTAGTGTACAGGTGTCACAGTGCCCCCCCTGGATTTGACCCTGCCATGGTTACAGCCCCCACAGGCCTGCCTTGGGAGCATTGAGACAGGCTGTGACTCACTCCGTTTGCTTTGTCCTCCTTCTCACCTTCTGATTTACTCTCTTTCCAATCGGGCGGGCCCGCGGGCCCGCCCGCCCCCCCCGCCCCCCGACCCCCCGCCACAGGGCCACCACCAGACAGGAGGCAGCAACGCCACCCCCCGCGCCGAACAACACACGACCAA
>JAODKN010000104.1:6544554-6555542 GCA_026774425.1 Petrocephalus zakoni | reverse complement strand
GCTATAATTACGCGCCGAATCCAGACAAGCACTGGATCATGCGTTACACAGGCCCCATGAAGCCCATCCACATGGAGTTCACCAACATGCTGCAGAGAAAGCGGCTGCAGACACTGCTCTCCGTGGACGACTGCGTGGAGAAGGTGACCATCCCCCCCCCCCACCCTGCCAGTGCCCAGCCACAGCTCTATGCTGTTGTCATGGTGATGTCAGTGATGCAGTCAACCGTGTTCCTAACTCATCCCGATAAACATTAGGCCCTTAACTGAAGAGTGGGGGCGGGGGGCAGCCCGGCCTGGCAGATGTGAGCAGATACGCTCGGTCCCCTGGAGGTTCCAGAAAGAAAGACGACCCGTTCTCCCGCCCGCCCTCGCCGTGCCCATCACAGCTGCCCAGGCGGAGCTGTGCTCTACAGCCTGTGTTGTCCAGGACTCCCTGGCGGCCGCAGATTGAATTCGCTTCAGCTTCAGTCGAGCTGCATGAGCTGCACAAAAATGTAATCTATGCAGTGACCACCGGAGGGCCTCGGAGAGTAATGAGGGCCTGACAGCTGCTCAGCTGGTGTATCTCTGACCCGCGCCCCCTGCTCACTGGACCAGATGATTCCCTTTTTCCGGGAAGGGCGGCGATGCCTCTCCCCTCGTCTGCTGCGTTTATGAAACCGCAGTGACGTCCCAGCTGGCCATGTGTTTTATGCTCCGGATCCCAAACTGTACACTGGCCAGTTCCTCAGGCATGGGAACAGCTCCACTGGAGAAAAGTGTACCATTATCTGACTGTGTGCTTTCATGCGCGGGCTACATAATCCACGCGCTTATTTCCCCAGCGCTGGCGTCTTATCCTGTTATGTGCCAGTGATGGGCTGGCGACGTGTCCATGGTAACATGTCCGTCCTTGTCACAGGTGTATAACATGCTGGTAGAGACCGGAGAGCTGGAGAACACCTACATCATCTACACCGCCGACCACGGATACCACATCGGCCAGTTCGGACTGGTGAAGGGCAAGTCCATGCCCTACGAGTTCGACATCCGCGTGCCTTTCTACATCCGAGGGCCCAATGTGGAGGCGGGTACCATGTGAGTGGGGTTCTGTTTATCATTATTTGTTTTACCTTCACTTCTGCTCTGAGCCGGGGCAGTCCCTCCCCAGTTCCCTCCCATCCTATCCCACGGGCCCAGATTCTCTCGCGTAGTTCCACGCCGAAGGCCTCGCCCATTACGTTACTGCGTATCAAACATGTCCAGGAGGCCATCAGACGCTCTTCATCTCTTAAAAATCAATCAAGGTTGTCTTCTGCCCGGGCTTGCCGCTGGGACGGCCTGCGGTCAGGATCACGTTGCCCCCATGAATACGGGTCACGCCAGCTCCCACAGTAACACCTTAATTCACATGTCCTATGTGTCTGGGGTGCCTCAAACCCCAAGCTCATAATTCGGCTGTCGAAAGCACGGCCTTCATACAGGCCCCCCCCGGACTGCCGCCACACGGAGAAAGTGCCTCTATTTATAGCCTGACTGAGCTGCGTCCACATCTGCTGTGTGGCTGAGGGGGAGACCAGCTCCCCTGGCGCTCAGTCAGATGTCACTTTTTAGAGATTTTTACATTCCATTTAACAGCACAATTAAGCGCGTAAAGCCTCAGCCCTCGAGTAAAATAAATATGTAGCCACAAAGCCCGGTGACATAGGTCCTTGTGGTCCAACGCGGCGGCGCGGTTCTGCTGCGGGACCTAGACAGCCGTGCCTCAGAGGCCCTGCCCTGCTCCCTGTCTTCATTTAATAACAGTAACTTTGTTTGCTGGGTAGTCCTCGCCCCTGGATCCCTCAGAAAAGCCGATTAGATGCGAGCTGCTGACGATGTGGCCATTAGGGGATTCGTAGCTCAGCACAGAGCCGGGTTGCATTTTGAGAGGGGGGGCCACCCCAGGGCGATTGCGCAAGCCTCACGTCTGAGGGGGGGGACCTAACCAGACTCCATCTGCAATGACTCTCAGACCATCTAACAAATAAAGGGATCTGCTTCCCGATTCCCCCCCCCCCCCCCGCTCTCACTTCTGGTCCTGTGGTCCAAGTTCCGTAAATCTTATCAGTCTGTTTTCCCCATCGCCGGTCTCGTCAGACTCTCCAGCCGCATGTCGGCACAGCTCCCCACCGCAGAAGGAGATCGCCCCGAATCAGGCCTGGCCGCCTGGCCGCCGTTAATCTGTGGCCCCGGCAAACAAAGGAGCGAGATGTTTGTTTCCCCGGTAACATTAAAGCCTGCCTCTGCGCCAGGAGGCCATTAGCATAGAAAAGGAAGGAGCAGAATGCCTGTGCTCATTAGCGGTGGGATATATGCATGAGCCGGGCACTCGTACGGAATGGGATCAGATTAGAGCGCGGCTCTGAAAGGTGGGAGTAGCTTCCGTGATTGAAGTCAGTCTTCCTCCATCTCGCTGCAGTGGGAGTGGAGATGTCCTGATATGAAAGGCATCCATCCCCTCAGCTCCAGCTGTCTCTCTGTCTCCCATCCTTATGGCCTGGGGCAGATTTCCTTTGAATCGGAGGGAACTGGCACCTCCCGTTCCGTCAGAAGACCCTCATCCCAGGCCTCGCCTTTTCTAACATCTCCTTCTCCCACCGCAGCAACCCGCACATAGTGCTGAATATCGATCTGGCCCCCACCATCCTGGACATTGCCGGCCTGGACATCCCCCCCGACATGGATGGCAAGTCCATCCTGAAGCTGCTGGACACAGAGAAGCCGGTGAACAGGTGCGTCACCCAAAGTCTGCAGAGCCGAGAGTCACTGCGCCGGCTTGCCTGCTGCTCTGCGTCATTTGGCATCATTATAGAATCCAGTTAAAATACACCCCAGCAATTATATCTAAGCAATTACACCACATAGTACAAATACACCATGCAATTATACCTCTGTAGTTATACCACCTAGTAGAATCACACCTCAACACTGCACTAGCTAGTAGAAATATGCTGCGGCAATTAAACCATCTAGTTGAAATACACCTAACTGCAGCACCTAGCTAGATTACACTTCAGCAATCACATCATTTGGTAGTAACACGTCAGTAATTCCAGCGTCCAGCAGGAATACCGTCCATCCCGTCTATGCCTTGACTTCATAATTCTAAAAGCAATTACACAAACAGGAATGAGGTCTCGCTCAGAGCATCATTACTGGCCCCAGAGCAGCAATCACAGAAGCTTCTAGAATGTGACTACCATGAGCCCAGAGGGAGGGTGCTTTGGAGGGAGGCTTCTTCCCGTGGGGGGGTGCCCTGGCTTCTGGCAGCCCCTTGCTGAGATCTGAGACACAGTGCCCCCAGCGATCGATGCCGCCTCTCTGTATTCTGGGCTGGAAAGGTCAGAAGAGGCAGGCGGGTGGGCGGCAGAGGGCCGGGAACAGAGAAGCACCGGCTCTCATCTCATCCTCTCCACGTTTTCTCCCTGCGTTACTGCAGTTAACTTTAACCACGAATTTCACTTCAGTACCGGCGATATTAACCTGGTTATGCAGCAGGATGCAAAGATCACTGTGCAGAGACAGTGGTCCAGCTCTCGTCCTGTTATGGTGACAGTGTGGGGTGAATCTTATGGATTACTTTATAGATTATTACACTGATGATTGCCATTGATCAAAATTGCATTTAGTGTTTGTCATAAATCATTCCACTCTGCAATGACAGTTTTAGTGCATGATGATCTGTGGTCATTATTATCGATCACGACCGCGTTATTTAGTAACTGTTATGGATCATGAGGGTGTTTGGCCATTGATACAGACCATGGCAGTGTCACTGATATAGACTGAGAGGGTGTTTGCCGACAGATATAGATTATGTCATTTTACACTTGTGTTTCATTTCAGGCTTCAGCTCAACAAGAAGGGGAAGGTATGGAGGGACTCCTTCCTGGTGGAGCGGGGGTGAGCGAAGACCAGCTGTGACATATTCCTAAAGATGTAATGGAGTGTTTACACTCGAATCCAGTGTTTCATAATCAAGTCCTCGGGGACCCACAGACAGTCCACAATTTTGCTCCCTACCAGGAGCTGGGAGTTCAGAGGGAGCAAAAACATGGACTGACTGTGGGTCCCCGAGGACCGGGTTGGGAAATACTGCTGTAATCTTATGCTATGACTTCAAAAGCTATACCTTGCATTAGAGTGCCTCCTTTTGGCGGAAAAGTTCCTCTTCTCCTGTTCGGTTTCCTAGAAAGTATTTCTGTGTGGAAAAACTTCACAGACTCATGCGGGGGCCTGGAGCCTATCCCAGGCAGCACACGGCAGAGGAGTACCCTTGACAGGAAGCCTATCCATTACTGCGCACGGAAACACACACAGTTGCACGCACAATTGCACACTGCGGGCAATTTAAAGACGTTAATTTGCCTGACTGCAGGTTTTTGTTCCGTGGGGGGAAGCCAATGTGGCATACTCCATGCACCTGCATAACGCAGGCAGCACACACACACACACACACACATACAACCCCATCCCCGGGGGAAACAGTGCCTCCAACTGAGCTACTGCGCCCCCCCACATACCAAATGCCAAAATAATGGCAAAAAAGAGCCTTTGATTACAAAGCTTGTACTTACTTAGATTATAGCTTTTGCACTCCAGTAACTTTCAGAGGCCACAGACCGCCACTGCCCCCCGCCTGCCGGAAAGCCGTAAGTAACCCACACTCTGCCTTTCGTGGTCCAGAAAGCTGCTGCACAAACGCGACACCGGGAAGGAGGTGGCCCAGGAGGAGAACTTCCTGCCCAAGTACCAGCGCGTGAAGGACCTCTGCCAGCGGGCAGAGTATCAGACACCCTGCGAGCAGCTGGGACAGGTGAGAGCGCCACTGCACACCCACATGCCGCTGACCTGCTCCTCGGGGCGCACTTGTGCATGCCATGCAGAAGGGGTCCTCTGGATATCACTTGGCACCTAGCCGAGCTAACAGTCGCTGAGACATCAGGCCTGTCGGCTCCCTTGGCATCCCCGGCTATGCAAACCCATCCTAATTTATTCCGACTGTCCCTTGTTTATTTAAGAACATTTGGTGAGCAGGCAGGATAAAAATATTTATGCAAATGAGCATGCTGCTACGAGCTGACGTCGAGTCACACGCCAGGCCCCGGCAGGCAGGAGGATGTCTCCCCTCGGCCAGGGCAGGGGGCCTTCAGGGAGAAGGGGAGCGAGGGACAGAGCACTGTCCATGCGGGCGTTTTAGCCAGATTTGATCCCTGCCAATAAAGCCATTAGATTTTGACAGAGAGTCAGTGGATGACTGTGCCACCAGCGTGGGGGGGGGGGGGGTGGTCACGAGGGGACGAGTTTGGCCAAATTCCGAGAAGGAGGGGGGCATGGAGATGAATGGTGCTGGGGAGGACTCCAGCGCGGGCCCAGTCTGCAGTATGACAGCGCCAGACAGGCCTGTAGCCCCCACTGCGCGATAATTACCATCGCGGTCGTCGCCACCCCCCCCAGGTAGCTGATTCAGCTGCCACACTGGGCGAGAGGCCTACCGAACACCTTTTAAACAACCGTCTCCAACTCGCCTCCTTTGTCATATGAAGCCTTTCGTCGCCATTGACAGTAAGAATGCGGTTTTATTGCGGGGTACACTGAGTGCATGCAGAATTTACGTAAATATTTAAATTGTTCCGCCTGCCTGACATCGCCGGAGCTGTGTCAGCACTCAGAAACTCCCTCCCGTCACCGCCGTGTCGTTTCCTACGCCGCAAAATCTCGCAGAGCCCGTCTTCAGCAGCATCAGCCAGGCCAGGCTATCGGGTAGAAGAGCACTTATCATCACGGGCTTGTAACCTGGAGTTTTGAGTAGAGTTTTGCAGCAGTAATGTGAATTGCTTCAGTAAAATCTCTGGTTGTATGAAGGGATTGATATCATACATCATAAAGCAAAAAGATGGCAAAGTTTCACATAAACATCTAAACATCTGATTTGCCCTAATCGGAGAGGCAGGAATTTCATAACTGTCAATGTTAGCAGGTTTCTGGCTGAAGGGGCAGAAACAGGCAGGAATAAAAAATGATAGTTATAACTGTCTCTCTTTCTCTCTGTCACACACACACATACACAGACACACACAAATTGTATTCCTATCTAAATGGGGACCTTCCATTAATTTCTGTGGGTAACGCCCTAATCCCAATCACAACACCCTTAACCACTACACAGCCCCAACCTTAACCATACGTAATGGAACAAGATACAATATACTTTTTCTTTTTGGTATTTTTAGTTTTTCGATTCTCCTTTGTTCCTCACAAGTATAGGAAAAGCTCACACACACACCCATGCACACACAAACTCGCACATAGAAAGATGCAGAAAATTGCAATTTAGAAGCTCCAGTCAACCCCCAGCTAGAGGCAAACGTCTAGACGTCCCAGACCACAGCATATGGGCCCCTCCCTCCCACACCCACTGATTACAGAGTCAGCAGCCATTTACGTGTTCCAGGGTGTAATTCAGGAGTTTAAACTTAAACGTTTAATTAGAGAGATTCTACTAATTACTCTGCCTCTCACTGAGAACATTTGCTAATTAAAATAGTGCATGAAAGCATCTTTTTAGCAGAGATCCTTGAACGAGAGGTTTGCGCCTCGGGTTGTATGTACGCTAAAACATCAGCTTCTGTTATAACGAGCGTGTGCTTGTGTGCGCACGTGTGTTTGTGTGCCACCCCCGCAGAAGTGGCAGTGTGTGGAGGACGCCAGCGGAAAGCTGCGGCTGTACAAGTGCAAGGGCCTGGCCAGCCTGGCGGCCTCACGCACGCCGGGCACCGCGGGGCCGCGGTACCTCAGCCGCGACGCTGACCCCGACGCATGCAGCTGCAGCTTCCCCAGCTTCGGCTTCAGCCCCTTCAAGAAGAAGAAGCTGCTCTCCAAGAAGAGTAAGAGACTGGGGCTCATCCCGGGGCGTCCGCGTTCCTCCCGAAACAGCAGCAATGAAAGGGTCAGAGGGCCATTTCAAATTATATAATAGCCGTCATAGCAAAAACGGACCACATGGTGGCGACCTTCCCCAACTGAGTGCAGTACTGAACTGCGGACATGAGCTCCACAATCACGCTTATAGTAGCCAGTTCTGTCCGAGGTAGTTTATAGCGAAAGGACATTTAACGGAAGGAGGCGCTGCACTTCCTGTGCAGAGCAGTATCACATTCCAGGTGATAAAATACATAGTCAGAATATCTTTATTGTCACTTTCAGCTATGTGATCCATGGTGATACACGAGATGAAGTTATGATCTCGTTGGTCATAGTGCAAGCAAATCGTTAGGCGAGTCGATATTATTCCATTATAAACCTAAAATTAGCTACATCAAAAGCGTCAGGGGAGTTTGCAAACCCTACAGACTGTTTACAAGGCAAAACAACTCTTGCATACATGTAAATGTGCGTGCAGACTTGTGTCGAACTGAAAATCTCACACCAGCCAGCTGACGTAAGTCGGCAACAGTGGTGCAAGAAAAGTGACAATTGAAATATGAATATGAATTTTAAAGACATTTAAACACAGAAGATATGAGCATTGGTCTGTAACACAGCAGTGTCGTACCCCATTTTGGGTGTAATGTAGCAGCAACAAAGTATATTAGGTAGAGGAAATAAGATTTCCATGCTTTCTTCCCACAATCACAATGTAGATACAGTGAGACAAAACTGAAGAATTAAAATTCAAAATCTACTCAAACTACATTGAAGGTCTAGGTCTTGTAGGAGGCCTTGTAGATTTTGGTCAGGGATCATTACAGAGCTCCCTGGCTAACAAGAACTGAATTTAGTTGTATAAACCAAAGGCCACTGCTTTCCTCTACCCATTATTTAGGTTAACTAATCATATGATGGCATGAGAAGTAGCCAGTTAAAGAATGGAAGATCGTGAGGTGAAAACACATCAAAAGAAGGCAGTGAACTTTACAGTTTAGGTTCTGTTCATCTGAAAAACAAAGCAAACCCAGTATCCTGTTCACGCCTTACCAGCTAAGACGCTTCATTTGCTCTTAAGTATGACCCTTTAGTGCCATCTTGTGGTCTCTTTGGAAATTACATGCCAATGTTCCAGCTAGATTACGTGACTTGGTGCAAGTGCCTGTAACACTGATCCTTCTTTTCATTACTGCTGCTTACAGAGCTGAAGGCCAGTAAGAGCTACTTCAGGAACCGCCTGGCTCGCTCTGTGTCGTTCGAGATGGGGGGGGATCTCTACGCTATCCAGCTGGAGGATGGGTACCAGCCTGTGGGCCCCAGAAATGTCAGTGGGGGTGGTCAAAGGACAGCCATGCCCAGGAATGAGGACGATGACTTCAGCGGCATGGGCGTCACCGTGGCCCCCAAAACTGGCAACGGCCTTGTGGTTCCCTCCTCAATCAAGGTTACTCACAGGTGAGGGTGCCGGTGAAAGACAAGAGTGTGGAGTGTGAAAGTCCATGGATCCATTGAAAATCCATTTTCTGTGCTCCTCAGGTGCGCTATCTTGGCCAATGACACAGTAAAATGTGACATCGGCCTGTACAAGTCGCTGCAGGCATGGAAGGACCATAAACTTCATATTGATCACGAGGTGGGCATCATTCTGTGGATTGTGATGATTCTGTGTAGATCACTGCTTCTGTACGGGATATCGTGTTGTTGTACCCTCACTATCAGCATAGAACTAGTCTATCTGTGTCACGCTTAGATCGAAACCCTGCAAACGAAGATAAAGAACCTGCGTGAGGTCAGAGGTCACCTGAAAAAGGCACGCCCTGAGGAGTGTGACTGCAGTCAGTACATGTGAGTTTACCCCTGGCTTGACACACACCTGTCCAGCGGTGGCCCGAGGGGACATCCCTTCCTCTCCACTCATGGCACCGTATTGGACATGCCCCTTCCCGAGGACACACCTCCCCCCAAGGATACGCCCCTTCCCGATGACACGCTTCCCCCCCAAGGACACGCCCCTACCTGAGTACACGCCTCCCCCCAAGGACACACCCCTCCCCGATGACACACCTCCCCCAAGGACACGCCCCTCCCCGAGGACATGCCCCCCCCCAAGGACACGCCCCTCCCCGAGGACACGCCTCCACGCTCCCCATGCGGCGTCATGAGTGAACCTGTGCTCTTGTGTTTCAGGTACCAGTCTAAGTTCAAGGGGAAGCTGAGGCACAAAGGAGGCAGCGTGCACCCGTTTAGGTAAAGGGGGGTGGCTGGCGCGTGGGCGCACTCCCACCACTCGCCAGGCTGAGGAGCTAACCCGGCTGCATTCCGCAGGAAAATGCACGACAAGGACAAGAAGCAGTGGCTTCTGAAGGAGCAGAAGCGGCGGAAGAAGCTGCGCAAACTGCTGAAGCGGTTGCGCAACAATGACACCTGCAGCATGCCCGGCCTCACCTGCTTCACACACGACAACCAGCACTGGCAGACCGCCCCCTTCTGGACGAGTAAGGCCCGGCGCTCCCGGCACGCTCGCCCTTCTGCTGTGAGCCTGCCCCCTAACCCCGGCTGCGTGCTCTTCCAGTGGGCCCGTTCTGCGCCTGCACCAGCGCCAACAACAACACGTACTGGTGTCTGCGCACCATCAACGAGACACACAACTTCCTGTTCTGTGAGTTTGCCACCGGCTTCCTGGAGTACTTTGACCTCAACACTGACCCCTACCAGGTAACGTCTCTCCGTAATGCACCCAATAAGAGCCTTTTTGGTGGCCTGCTTCACTCGGAAAAACGATTTAGGCACAGAGTAGAGTAAATTCTGACCGCAGCCTCCTAGTAATTCCGAAATGCAATAAAATATAGTGCTGCCGTGGTTTCATAGCTGCTGTCACGTGGGCTTCAAACCACACAGACAATGCATTAACATCTGGTAGCTGTATGGTCCAGCTGTGAGTATGCGTCTCCCATCCGCACGCAGCTGATAAACGCCATCAACACGCTGGACCGGCATGTCCTGAACCAGCTGCACGTCCAGCTGATGGAGCTACGCAGCTGCAAGGGTCACAAGCAGTGTAACCCGCGCACTCGCAACCTGGAGATTGGTGAGTATCTCCAGCGTATGCGCACCTGTGCACACACAGACCAAAACAAAACTACACAGCGTCAGAGGTGGTAAGTACACACACTGTCTCACTCTGCTCCTTTCTCCCTCTATCTCTCTGCCTCTCTGCCGCACACACGCATACACACCAGCATTTTGTGCCACTCCACACACCGTGGTGATGGAGTCACGCTTGGTCCACATCCCATCATGCTCATCCCCGCCTGACGCAGGCCCTGTCTCGCATCTGATTCGGCAGTGACGGTTCTCCTGCTGGTTAATAAGTCATTTTAGTTCATGTATTTACTTATTAAAATATTCGTTTCTGTGTTAAAGCACTTCGCAGTATGATAAATTAATTAGAAATTAATTATGTACTAAGAACATTGAGGTAGAATAATATACAGATAAATTCCTCTATTGTCTATATTATCTAAAACTATTTTATATCTAAAGCAGTTTACAGTACTTTAGAACTTATGATTATCAGCAAATTAAACATGATTAAACTTGAATTCTGCATAACTTATGTGATAAACTTGCCTGTTGGGACATTATTGCAAGGTCTTTAGGGTTAGCTTTGAAACTGTGCCTTAATATTTGCAAAACTGCATTATTCTATGTTTCTGTTTTCTTGCTAATAATATTGTCTCTTCTTCAGGAGGTAAAGAGCGAAGCAGCTTTGATGAATACAGGTATATTTACTCATTGAACTAAGTATCTCTGCACTGATCTAAACTAATACCACTGATTGGATCTAATATGCGATTTATTTCCTCCTCTTCTCTGGAAGTAAGATGCACGGACTCTGTGCTTTTAGACTACCTCATGTAGAACAGTGAATCTTGGGGGGGGGGGGGGGGGGGGGGTATTTGGTTGGTGTTTAGTTTACAAATGGGAATAGGGGAAAAGGGGGGGCGCCGTTGGTTTTGGGGGACCCGGGGGAAGGGG
>JAODKN010000104.1:6519356-6538564 GCA_026774425.1 Petrocephalus zakoni | reverse complement strand
TGACTTTGATTAGCGCTAAATCATTACGGCCAGATGACTGGGTCAGAGCTTCTGCAAAACAGCAAGGCTCACAGTTATAATGGGTATGCAAGTGTTGGAACTGGATCTTGGATCAATGGAAGACTGTTGCTTAGTTCACTGAGCTCCATTTTCTGTGACATCACTGACATCAGCCGGGTGCATGCGAGTTGTTTACCTGAGGAAGACATGGGGCCATGATGCATTTTGGGAATAAGACAAGTCGGCAGAGGTAGCGTGATGCTCTTGGCAGTTCTGCTGGGAAATCCTGGGTCTGGCCAGTCATGTAGTGGTCAGATCCACAGCAGCTGCTCCTCACAACTTGCAGGAGTTAAAGGCTCTGGTGCAAAGAGCTTGGTGCCAGATACCATGTGACACATTAAGAGGTCTTGCTGAATCCATGCCATGGCAGGTTCAAGCTGTTTTGGCAGCACGTGGAGGACCAATAGCAAATTAGGCAGGTGGTCATAATGTTTTGGTTCATCAGTGTACGCCTATACTTTTCTATCAGTCATCTGCTGGTGACATACACACTCAGTATTCAAAAGTCTTAAAATGATATATTTCAAAACAACAAAAGATACTGAATATTCATAAAAATGCCTGTCATTACTAACTGGCAGAGTAAACTTAATGAAATATGTAACACCCTAGAAACTTCAAAACAACAATATTTACATAAGTGTAAAATATGAAGTATACACCATAAAATCCACTATAAGCAGACAATAATAACCCACAATTCAAAATGCGGCAAAATGTTAGACCCGTATAACAGAGCATTGCTAACACACAAACCAGGACATGTATATGGGGCTATTATTGTAGCAAAATTATTTGTAAATGTGTGTGGAAAGTTGTGTGACTGTATCTCAATCTGTGTGCGTAGTCAGATTTGCAAATGTGTACAAAGATCTGTAAATGTGTTTTCAGAATCCATGTGCATAATCAGATTTGAAGACAAATCGGAGACAAATCTGTAAATCCACGCATAGGTATTAATGGCTGGAAATACAGACAAGACTTGAGTTAACTCAGGCGGGGCTCTCAGTTGGCTGTCGTTTTACACATGATTTTTGCTACACTTCTGCCGTGGCAGATTTGAAAATCGATGTGGAGGTTTGTGTACCTGTATCACGATCCGTTTGTATGTATAATCAGATTTGTAAACGTGCAGAAGCATCTCTAAATGCATACGGAGATTTGCGAAAGTGCAAGGAATCTGTACATGTGTATTCATGTAATCCGTGTGTGCGTGATCAGATTCATAAACAAGGCTGAAGTTGGTTGCAATAGTTTCTTATTCACAAAATCCATTACACCTTAAATGGGCATAATGCATGATCTGCCATATTCACAGCAATTCATCTCAAAACAAATAATTTTTGTTCAATAACAGCCCCATACAATTAGAATTAATACCACTGAAACCCTGTATTTCTAATGGCATACAGCACTTGATACTCATGTCTTATCTTGCCCCCTGTTGGTCTTCTTATGTCATTAATTGTGAAGGAGAGCGTCACGGAGCAGAAACCCAACAGATCTCTGATTGACGTCTGTCATCACACTCATTTAAGGAAGGCTCTCTTGATGATCATACCATCTGACGTACATTACTCCGGCTGTGAAGCAGCAGGCAGCACCTTGGGGAGAAATGAAGTTGACGGAATGGGCTCTTACTCCCTCAGTCTTCGAGTCACAGTCCGGAGGTGGAAGACACTTAAAGCCCACATGGAAGATCTTTCAAGCTGTCACATCCAAAGTAAAATCCATTTGTGTGATGGGGGTGAGAGGCGCATGGTGGATTGTGTGGACTCAGTTCATTTTTCCTCTATTTTGTTGACCCCCATAAACATTTGGTCCTCTAACCACACTGGTCAGGGTCACAGGGTAAAAAAAAAACAAAAAAGAAATATTGCTCCGGCTCCTTAGTCAGCAAAAAAAAATCTACCAAGGGGTACTTTTCAGTAAGGATCCAGACGCCCACTGACTACAAAGCAGCATGAAAAATTCCACACAAATAGAGCAGAGGTTTGAGTGAAGTTTTGTTGCTGTCATGCTGTCACCCTCTCCCTTTTTTTATTTTTTTTTTTTACTATTTTGAATCTCATCTTTCACCCATCTTAAGCTGACCCTACACCTGTCCCATTTTGTTACTCTAAAGAGAGAATTTTTGTCCACAATAAACCACATATTTGGTGTCCTCATGTGGTCCTCACGTGGTGCTATCCCAACTTTTGGTATCCTCACACCGAGTTCATGTCCAACTCTGGTCTTTATATATCTTAGCGCATCACCACATGCTTCCAAAAATGTAGTTTTGCTGGTTGGTTGGGATCTTCCACTCACAGTGGACCATATCTAGAATCATACATTGGCCTACTCACAGCAGCCAGCTCATTGAACCTGGAGCCCAGGTCCTGAAGCCTGTCAGGGGTGAATTCGCTCTCGGGGATAGAGATGCTATCCAACTGGTAATGGCTCAATTCGTCGCCCTCGTAGGCGTAAACCTTTGGGCCATATTCCAACAGCTCCTCATCAGCTTGAACGGAATAGATCTTCTGCAAGGGAAGGAATGAAATGTGTGCACACAGGTTTCACTGGGGCCGAGAAGAGTCTCGTAGTGGCCCTAAAATGACTCACCTGATTAAGAATAGATCTCAAGGTTTCGTGTCTCACTTTCAAAGAAGTTCCTCTAGATGCAGATAATGATCTTCTCAGTGTTGAGCCCTGCTCCACAGCAGAAACATAAAAGACCAAAATTACAATATAAATTGCCCTGTCCCTCTCATGTTAATGTATTGGTGACTTAATTATGATAGGATGGTGCAGAAGGCTGCGATGGGCTGGCCCCCCGTCCTGGGTAGTTCCCCGCCTCGTGCCCATAGCTTCCGGGATAGGCCCCAGACCCCCCCGTGGCCCGGAAGGATAAGCGGTTTCAGAAAATGGATGGATGGGGAAGAAGGTCTGTTTGTGGTTCCGTTGGGTGACCTACCTGGCACAATCCACTTTTCACATGTGACCTACTGCTCATGCTCTGCAAAGACAAGTGCAAACTGTTTGGTCGTGTCATAATTAGCTACAATCTGGAAGCCGATCGGGTGCATTAACTCGCATACCCTGTGCAAGGAGCGTCCCCGTTGCTGCTGGGAAAATGTCCCTCCTGCCTGATATAAACTTGACTGGTCCTTAAAGCTGGATTCTACTGCATACTGCAAAAAAAATGTTTCAATTAAATGCACAGCTTAAGGCAGACTACTGACTGATAATAAGGTTGCTCTGGAATGCGTGGCAGTTTACCTGCTGGCTCAGTTGCACACCGTTGGCAGACAGAGTGTGCACCATCTGATCTTTGTGTACTTGGGTTAATCCATCGGGAATCTATATAGATTTCAAAATAATATATGTAACAATGCTCTATAAGACATATTCCATATCCCTAAGGTGTAAGAGCTCCTTCCCACTATGCGTTCTGTTATCCGGTAACAATCCCTTAAAAAACGTAATCGTCCTGTATTTCACAATAAAATTGTGTCTCCTGTTTTTAATTAATACGGGAGACGGTTTGTTCCGTATTTCTGAGTTGTGATGAACGCAGCATCATCCCGTCCACATTTAGTATGAAATTGACGTTAGACTGATTCGATCCATTTGTCTTATTTATAGTCAATAGGTTATGGATGAGTTAACAATAGCCGTAATACTTTCTTGAGACCAAGTTTTGATTTACCACCACTGTTGCGTCACTTGGCACATGGTGATTGGCCCCACTATGGTAGGCGTCCTTTATTTTTCAGTATGAAATGAGGTAACCCTACATACAAGGCATGGAAAGCAATGAATGGCTCCCATTGATGGCAATGGAAAATGGACATAGACGCATTGCAAAGCGTTTTTTACCCGCCCCCTTTTGTCACAAATACAGGGGACAACCTTTTGCGGCGTATAATTGCCACAATGAGTAACTAAAGGTAAAAGAAGCTCTGAATACATTTTAAGCCAAATGTAATCAGAATTTGATGCCAAAAACCTCCACACCAAAATCTCGAAATCTCCACACAAACCCTCACTTCGATACCAGGGACATGTAGTTTTTTCTGGTTTTATGATTTACATTTTTCAATAGTATTTAACGATGTGCAGTATGCTCCTGCAGTCTCCTCCTCGACCCTGCATGTCTGGGGGGCCTCTCATTCCGGCCTGGTTTTTGAACCCCTCGCCTGCCCTGTCCAGTGTTGTTGTGACCAAACATCTGTCTCCCTCTGACTCCTGGACATACCACGGTGGTGGGGAAGCGGACTATGATGATATGGACTCTGACCTTGTGTGAACTTTGCGGGTGTCGCGTGTTAAAAAGGGGGGAGTGTGGAAGGAAAATTTAATGCAATGGAAGGCCAGGGTCAGGAGGCTGTGTGGGATTGATGTTATGTCTCAGGTTCTGTTGTTTTGGGGGTGGGTGCTGAGTGGCCTTGCCTTGCGGCTGTCTGCACGGAACCAGCTCTGCAGGAAACAGACCTTGGGGAACTGGGCTGAAAGGGACATCTGCGGGGGGAGAAAAGGCAGGGGGCCTGCAGGAAGACCTGAAATGTAGTTGCTATGCTATGCTATACGCAGTTTGTTATATGGTAGTGTTTGCATATAAGCAAGTTATGTGCCCATAAGAGTTATTCTTATGTGAGAGTTGCATATGGTTACGTAGTAGCTTTTATTTAGGTTATTTAGGTTGTTTAGGCGTGGTTGTAACTACCCTGCTTTGTAGTGCTGTGAGCCATGCCAGCCATCGACCCCGAAGGGGAGCCGCACCTTTTGGTGGGTTGGGAGTGGAATTTCCCTAACGCTTAGGGTTTTTGCCCTCCTTCCTAGGCTGGATGGACAGGCTTATGTGTAGGACCCATAGGTGGCTTAGGCCCAACGGGAATTGGATGATTAGGGTTAATTTTGACTACCACACAATCATAAAAAACGCATAATAAAACGCAATATTACAAATAAACAGACACCTTAAAACGCACACAGACGCGAGATGAAAATACAGTACAACGTGTTGCGCTTTTCATTGCATTCTTGGCCCTAGGTTAAAAAGAAAATGTAACGTATTTACCGGACAATCTGTTCCTGGTGTCTCAGTATTAGACGGAAGCAAGTACTCTCCTGTGCCTTGGTCGACTTCCATGACCGACTTTTCCGTCTTGCATGATAAGAGGAAGGCCAAAAGCAGGATACCTTAAATGTAACATTAATGTCATTAAACAGCTCATGGCCAAACAGAGATGAAAGTAAATTTAAAGCAGAACAGGAAACAATTCTACAGTAATGCACAGTACATCCTGAAGCTCAGTGATTACCTCTAGAGGGCGATATTAGCCTTGTTGTTTGTAATAAACATATGTGACTGGGTAATAAATGATTAGGCTTTATTTAAGCAGTCTAAGAGTCTATGCCAAATATCATTATTTTATTCATCACGATTACACGCAAACATAAATTACGACATTAATGACTTTTTTCATGGATTATTTAGTCTACCCATATACACGATAAACTTCATGTGTTTCAAACTGCAGTTCCCTTTATGTAAAGATATGCCATTCAGTATTAATAGCAGCTAACATGCTAATATATTTTATACATCCAGGGTGTGCCTGATTTGTGTTCCGTGTTTAGCCAAACAGCTGATGGAGAGTCACTCATAAATGTAAAGAACCAAAAACATAAATGGATTCGAAACTGACCCTACTTGCACTTTTAAGAAGATGTATTTCCTATTTCCTTCAAATAAGAGAATGCAAAAAAAAAAACTGCAGAGGAACTGCATACCCCATATCTTAAAAGTGAATAACCTGTAATCAGACTTGTGCTCAATTCTGTATAAGCATGTATCTGTCATTGAATCTAACTGACAGAGTGAAGGAATATTAATTTAGATTGCTTACAATCAGTCCAATTTACCTGCTTATTCAGTACAAGGTGGTAAGCAGGGATCCTCTAACAGTTCACAAGGAACAAAGTAGCGAGAGCAATATCCCAACCCAACTAAAAGCAACTTATTTTCCCAACCAAACAAGTCAGGTGTATGGCTTGACTGGGTGCCCGATCCGAGTCGTGCAGGTATTTCTGATTATTTCTTACCCAGTAGAACAAACAGCGCGACCAGCATGACCCCGAGGGCGCTGCTGGTGACCTGCGTCCCGACGGCGCGCTGCGTGCGGCAGTTAGGCGTGGTGGAGCAGTCGCACACAGTGATGCTGAGGTTCTGCATGGACCCGTGGCCCTGCACGTCGTAGACCTTCAGCTGCAGCTCATATGGCCCCGCGTACACCGACTTCTCCCTCACGAGGGTGGCCGTCTCCCCTTTGGCAAGTACACCACTTAGTACCGTACAACCAGTGACACATTTGCAGTTTTTCTGCTTTTCTGTCCAGTGACACTAAGCAAATGATGCTAGCTAAACGCCTCTCTTTTAGCCAATGCTCTATATTATTAAGACTACAGTATTTGATATGTTCTATAATATTTCATGTTAAATTACAATATTCCCAGAATTATTTGTGAGTAAGGTAATCAGGATATCAGGTAAAAGAAATGAAAAGTAATTCAAAAAGAATTCAGTTTGGACAGTAAAAATCTAAATGCATCTGATCAATAGAAATCTCTATTTAGATTGGACCCTTGCTTTGCTCCTCAGTTAGGGCCGGAACCAGCTATGAGGTCAAATGTTTTAAGAGCCAAAAATAAAAATTGAAGCTAAATATTCACCTGAAAAAAGGCAGTTGAAAATATCTCTGGGCCAAGTGTGTTCTTAATTAAGTTCAAATGTGAGGGGGCACAGGCAGCATATCATTCGGACAAAACAAACATTATTATCTGTAAAAAAAATGTTCCAAAGCAGTGACCTGGTAGAGCGTCTAGGGTAAAGGTAATTGTATGAAACATGTTACACATGTTAAAGGTTGGGTTTCTTTCATATTACGCGTAATGGACAAGATTAGGCTAACTGACATTTCGCATAACATCATTAATAAAAAAAAACATAAAAATATCTTATGAATATCTTATGAAGGAAACAGTCTCAATAATAGTGTCCATAGAAGCATTTCAAAGCCAAATCTGATTATCAAAAAGCATATCTGATGTTAGCTTGTAATGGATTGTTAATATCAAGGGTTTCTCTTTCAGTTTTATGTTTATATATCGTTGCAAATAACCTTAAATTACACGCTTAATACTTTTTTACTGCTCTATAATTAGACCTACATTCATTAAGGCACCTGGCATTCTTCCCGGACATACAGTGTATGCCGAAGATTTTCCTGACCTTGCCTGTGACAACTTGTGCCTGTGAGAGGTCATTCTCAGCCATGCAAAGGATAAAAACATGGCTTAGATCCACCCTGTCACCCCAGAATGACAGACTTATGGGCCTGCCACAGATGCATGTGCATCAGAAAGTGGAACCAGAGCCGGAGAGAGTCCTTAGACAGTGGGATGCCTTTGGCCACAGGAAGAGATAACTAGCCTTTAAAAAAGCATGCATAGCAAGCATGCAGATTAGTAAACCAACATTTTATTTCTCTGTGGTATTGCAGTGATAATAAGCCAGCTTTGCCTAAATATTCATTTTATTTTAGTTATTTCAGTGTGTTGAACTGAACTGAAGAAACCAGGAATCTCACACAGCACACACACACACACACACACATACACACACACTGTAGGGAGGGTTAGTGTATGATTCTGCTCTCTCCTCTGGCAGTGTTACCTAGAGTGAACTGTTTAAGTTTAAAATTACTCTTACGCTGGGCACATACAGTCATCCCTCGCCGCTTCTCGTTTTGACTTTCGCTGCTTCACTCTATCACGGTTTTTTCAAATACAGTACTGTGCCCATTAAAGTATATACAGTACTGTATATTCATTAAAGTATATACAGTACTGTGTTCATTAAAGTATATATAGTACTGTATACTCATTAAAAAGTTGATTGAGACAGTGAAAATGATACAGCGTGCTCGGTTGCCTGAGACAGTTACATCCCCTTCCTATCCTGGCCACTGACTGGCTCAGCCTCACGCAAGTTAGTTTCTCTCATACACGCCCCTGCATCGCTACACATCGTAAGGATCTTTGTTTGCGATTTCTGAGAACTTTTATCTAAACCCCACAACGGCTCCCAAATGTGCTGTAATTAACTGTACAATGATAATAATAATATGATAATCGTAACATCTAATATGTCTTATTTTCTCTTATTTTGTCTAATACATATTGTCTAATACTAATACGAGTGTAACGGTGACTAAAGGGTGTTGTTTCATGTCTAGAGGTATCGAATAATAATAAAGAATGTTGTAAACAGGTTTTCTATGTTCTAATTATAAAAAAAATTATATTTATTATATTTACAAATAATCCTACTTCGCGGAAATTCACTTCTTGCGGTAGTGTCTGGAACGGATTAAACGCGATAAACGAGGAACGACTGTACGTGATTTATGGTGTGTTTTTCATAATTTGTGTTTTTTAGGTTTTCAAATAGAAATAGGCCTCCCATATGTAACGTGTGATTAACGAGACCCACCCCTGGGTCCCGGGGCCTGGCTGTTTATCAAACCCTGGCTACGGCCCGGCCACTAGCACTTGCTAGGTGTAGGATGTATCAGAAATGCGTGCCCCCTGAGCTACTCAATTACCGTGGTAAGGGTCAAGATGCCATTTGCCCTTGACGTCGCCTTGCAGCTCAAAGAGGTAGGGCCCAGCAAAGGGATCCTCATCGCGGTCATGGGCGGCGATTTGGACCTCCGTAGGCCCGTCCGCCATGCACATGTCCACTGAGGACTGGAGCAGCTCCGGCACGTTGTCATTCTGGTCCTTCAGGTGGATGATGAGGGATCCCGTGCCCGTCAATGGTGGCTGGCCTGGGGCGGGCGGTAAAGAGACGCCGCCGAGCAGGAAGGGCAGGGGTGCGTGAAAGAGTGGGGGGTGGGGGAATGACCTTTCAGCGGCTGTTTAAGTGGAATTACGTGTTATTGCTCTTTGTTTGATTGAGCTCAACTCCCAAAAGGTGCAGCTGCAGACTGGTTACACATGACAGGCATTTCAAAGGCTTCTTGTAAAGATAAATATTTCCCAGCAGGGCGTGGTGAGATACCTCGCAGGGCCGTTTTTGCAGGAGCAGGTTCTTACCATTATCTATCGCGTATAAGGTTACAGTGTAGGTATTATTCACGACGTAAGGCGACTCTCTGTCCAGTATCTTCAGACTTGTAACTTGCCCACTTTTTGGATTCAGGGTCACCCACTTATCTGGATCATTTGCTATCTTATACCTGAAATAAAGTGACGGATGTAAATGAACTAAACAGGAGCAATTAAACTAAGTTAGCAATAAAGACATTTAAAGAAAAGTAAAAAAAATATCTTGTTTTGTTGATTAATAAAAAATTATCTGAAGGAAAGCATTTTCTGTAAAACAGAAAATGTGTATGGGCATGTAATTTTATTGTGTAAAATGTGTATGGGCAAATAAGTCTAGGCATTTGAAACATTTATTTGTGCATAAAATGTGTTCACTATCGTCCTCTAAACTTGCACATGCTTAAACTTCTTTTCTTGAGATCAAAGTATGTGACACATAGCAGATTTGTTTGTTTGACATGCACGTTTGCATATTGGCTGTCACTCCTGGCATATATGTCTCTTTCATTTACGGCCAAACCCACATTCTTACACAAATTCACTATTATAGGTGTGATCTGGATCTATCGCGGTGACAGTTTCGAGCAGATGTCCTGCTGCCAGGTTCTCCTCGACCATGACGTTCTTCACGGGCGGCACGAATACTGGCGGGTCGTTCACGTCAACCACAAACATGGTGATGGCCTCGGTGTGAGGAACAGGCACGCCCCCCTGTCCAGGAGCACCCGCTGCTGTCAACACCTGCCACAGCCCAGTCTCTGCCTTCTTCTGCACCTGGCAGGAGAAGAACGACTCCTCGTTCTCCACGCTGATGGTGAGGTTTCTGCTGGCAGCCAGCTCATAGTCAAGTGGCTGTGGAACATGGACAACGTTTACCAGTGTTTACTGCCATGTGCAAAATCAGACATAAGCAAACGGGCTATTTTCACCTTGCAAGAACATTAAAATAAACCGGTTTTGTGATCACAATACAAATGCAATTGCTACTTTCATTCTGAGATGTAAAAATTAACTTTTTCCCAAAAAATTTATTCTAAGCCTGTGTAACATGAACAAATGAGGCAGCACAGTGCATTCTTGGTAATAGCAGGCATGGCCACCTGCAGTACCTTTTCAACGACCAGTATTCCATCATTGGTTTCTGGGTCAGTGCGGATGCTGAAGGTTTTGTCGCTGTCTCCGTGGATGGTGTATTTGGCCTTCCACGCTGGTGTGCTTTTCAAGTCCTTGTCCGCAACTTGCACTCGCAAAATGGAAACTCCCGACTCCCTCTCATTGATTTGGCCCGGTCCCTGGGAAGCGGAATCAGACCTAAATAAACAGTGCAATAAAAAGCCCTTTGCTTTGTGTGCTCTGTCACAATGCTACGGTTGGCTTAGCAAATAGGAAAAAAAAAAATTGCCAAGTGAAGAATGAGGTTAAATAAGGACCCAAACCAATATTATGATTTGGTCTGGCTAATTCACGAGACTCAACATGCATGCCAGGTCATGGGGCAATCACTATGCATACATTTTAAAGGGATGACCTAAATCAAAATGGCTTTTTTATCCAAAGTAGGCATAAGAATGTCATTATTTGGTGGATCCTTTTACAGTGGTGAAATATAGTAAGAAGATAAAGCCAGTGGCGTTCCACACAATAAGCAACATATGGCGAGATCTTCCTGGGTGCACTGACTTAGCAAGGCATGTTCACTTTGTTTCATCAGGAGGTGCTGGCGGTAAAGCTTGCCTGAGGCACCAAATGGGCCTCCGCTGGTGCTCCAAATAGCGTATGAGCGCTTAACGCGGCTGTTTTAGAAACTGAAATTTAGTTGCATCTAAAGGAATTGAAAGACAAAGCAAAAAGGGCATGGCTATTTCCATGCATTAATCAGTCAAATACCGTGTAATTTAACTAATAAGCTCGAACTTAAACCCTGCATGAAAATCACACAGCATAATGTGAGCACAGTCTGAGAGAGACACCAGTCTCCAGACAAGTGACTGCATGCTCAACTAGTTACTAAGGACATAGTATAGCAAGCTGATATTTCAGTGCTGACTCAGATTCTCAGCTGAAGTCAAGCGAAGGAAGTTGTATCTAGTCGATCCTGACTTTTCTGTTCGTAACGAGCTTCAGTAATCTCTTTTGACACCTAGAACAATGCAGCCTACTATTCTGAGACTGACTGGGAAAATCGAATAAAAAAAGTTACTTTTTGACATAAATAGCAAGAGCTCTTTGGGTAAAAAGAAATAAGAATTAAGAATAATGACAATTTTAAGCACCGTGCAATAAAAATGTCAGTGTTGTTTTCCAAAGCAGCTGTGTTATTGCTGGAACTTGGACTAATGAGATTACCTTTAACACTGGATCAAAGGCAATGTAGTACTGTATATTCTGTATGTTTCCTACTGTTTTTCTTTATGCAAAAAGTCATTACAACTTACTGTGCGACCAGCAAAGGTGGGGAGGTGGTTGTTTTTGTCTATTATATTGACGATGATTGTGCAACTGCTGGACAGACGCACTACCTCACCATTGTCTTTTGCTTCCACCAGTATGTTGTACTTCTTTGCTTTCTGTAGGACAACAAACATGTCTAATGACTCATGTGTGGGCACTTTAAAAACAACCTTTTCGACATGATGGGCAGGTACTAATCTTTAAGCAATAAAAACCCCTGTGATGAAAAATGGTCCCTTACCTCATAGTCCAAACATCCTTTAAATGATATTTTGCCACTTTGCTCAATAAAAAACTCAACATCAGAGGTGTTAGGGGTCACAGAAATGATTCTGTATTGAAAAGTTGAGTTTGGGGTTCCTGGTTTATCATAATCTGCTGCCAGTACAGTCACAACATTGGATCCTTGGCAGGTAAAAAAAGAGAAATGTTACAATTTAATGAATTACTACTGCACAAATGTAAACGGGACCTGTAATGGCAAGTGCAGAAATCATGTTAAGATTTTTTAATTCTGTGGATGATTTACCCTGCGTCATTGATTCGTCAATCGTTGTTTCATATACTTTTTTTTGGAATGTTGGGGGGTGGTCATTTATGTCTAATATATTTATTTCGACACCAAGCTTGGTGTCCACTACCGATGAAGATTTTCTAGCTTCAAATGTTAGCTGCAAGAACAATGCAAAAATATTACTTTTTTTTGACAAATAATTGTTTTCAAAGGACAGACATTTACTTAAGTAATTACTTGCATCTTTATTCTTTATTTTATTAGTTTCAATGTGACAGCTTTAAATCAAATTCCCTTTGTATAATTGATGTACAGAATATACATTTTTTTTCTTTTCTGCTAAAATAGACATGAGTATTGTACAGATATAGTCAGAAGTAAGGGTTAGCTGCTGTATACCTTCAGCACATGATACGTCTCGTAATCCACTTTCCCATGGACATTAATAAGCCCCGAGAGTGGGTCGATTTTGAGGATGTTCTTGGGTTCGTCATCTACCCCACTTCCATGGAGGATAAAGTGTACAAAGTAGTCGCGCTGAATACTGATCTAAGAGACGGACAAGTTGGCCATGAGCACGGGTGTGAAAGGAGCCGTACATAGCGAATGATAATGTGCAGGCAAGCTTACGTTCCCCAGTGGATATGGGAAAGGGCCTGGATACTCCTCCTCAATGGTGAACGAGTCAATTATCCAGGCTCGCTTCTGGCGCACAAGGCTGTTTAATGACGAGGCCTCCGGCATTGGCAGGTCCTGCTATAAAAAAATGTCATTTGGTCTGAACACATTCATTAAACAGTACAGCAAGCAGCAATATGGCAGAACATCAATGACTCTTGTAACGCTGTAACGCATAATTATTGTTCTTTGCTGTATGTCTTCCAAACAAAAACTGATCCTTATGTCAGGAGCCAACTGTTGTTCTTATTATGACTATAAATATTTGGTGGTTGTATTTTCTGCGATGGGCTGGTCCCCTGTCGTGGGTTGTTCCTCTCCTCATGGCCGTAACTCCCGGGATAATTTCCGGACCCCCCCACGACCCGGAAGGATAAGCAGTTTAAGAAAATTGATAGATGGATGGATGGATGGATGGTTGTATTTGGCCAAAAAATTTGAATTGGCCAAAACATCCAGACATATTCAGGTATGAGTTAAAAAGCAGCCCAGAAAGAAACAGCAAATTAATAAAGATGTATTGAATAATCCAATGTCTCAGTGCAGAGTTTACTACTGTCATGAAAATCACACAGTAGGAAACACATGGACCATGGTGATAATAATTTGTCCAATGTTTAATTGCAAATATATTACTCCGTGGACTTTGAATTCTAGGATTAAGTAGGTGGACTGTTTTATTCCATTCATCTCCTTTTGTATTTGCTCGTTATCATTAGTCAGTCTTTATAACCCTGGTTCGCGCGACAATGAATGACGGTTTCGACCCTAGATACGCTGCTAATTAATTAGGTTTTACTGGGATATTAAATGACTGTCACACAATTCAGATAAGCCGGCGTCGTACAGGAAGGCATGCTGAAAAGTTTAAGATTATCAGCCGAAGTTAAAAAAAGTAAAACGGGATCCTTAATTAAGGGAACAGAGTTTGAAAATATTTTTCAAACATTGTTGCGTTCCCTCACAAAATGCTTGCATTAATTCGCAATTGTTTAGGAGCTTCGCGGACTCCGTAGCTTTGCATTCCCTTGAAAAACATTCACTTGCGCTCACAATTTTGAGAAAACGTTTAGAAGGAGTATTTTCCAGCTCTCTCCCCTTTGGGCAGGGGTGGGCAATCTTAACCGGGGCAGTTGTGTTTATGGGTTTTTGCTGCAACTCCCTAATCAGGTTACTAATTAGAGGACTGATTGAGCGAATAGTTGTCACACCTGGGTTGAAACAGCTGACCTAAAAGTTACCCCGAAAACAGAATCTAAATCTATCTAAAACAGAAAAAGTTATGTTCTTCAGTAATGGCTACACAGTTGTTACACAGTTTAATGCCATTTCAGTTTAATGGTATATAAAGCCATTTATTTGAGAAACACCATAAACAGCTCCAGCCTCAAAATTCCTCTGGGCTAGCACACAGGGCTCATAAAACAGCCATTCATTTCTGCTTTACCTGGAAACTGGAATTAACACAGCTAGCATAAAATATGTATGTGTTATCCAGGTAGCATATTGTATATATTTTTCTTTCATTTTATTGGTAAGATAAGCTGCTATTTTGCAGAACGTACATCTGTAAAAGTGTGCACCTTTTCTTTTTCCCCATAATTTCATTTATACATATATTTTTTTTACTATACACACGGTGGTTAGTATTGCAGAAACCCCACCTAGTAGTCTGTGTAGAGTATGTGTAGGTTTCCTCTGGGTACCCTGGTCTCCCTCTGAAGTTCAACGACAAGTGACTAGACTAGTTGGTATGGTTAGGCTCCCTAGGAACCCCTGTTCTGGATACGTGATAAGTGTGTTACAAAAAGGCAGTCACTGTTTGTAACAAGTGGATGAAAGATTTTATATATACCCACACACACACAGACACACGCACACACACACACAGTACTGTGCAGAAGTCTTAAGCAGTCAAAGGAAAGGTTTATGGCTATTTCTTGATAGTTAATTAAACTGTATGGCATACAAAAATTAAAAGTTACACAATAAAAATGAACAAGAATTTTGTCTGTTCTCCAAAAAGAACTGACATCTTGTTGGAAAGCTAGATAAGGTTCCCAGACCTGTCCTTAGGGGCACCTCAGCCATCCTATGTAATCATTAAAAGTCTCAAACACGTCAATTAGTTAATTAACTTTATTCATTCTCAGTGGGGTATGGATTAGTCAAGCATTTCTCAAACTTCTTTGTCCTGGGGCCTACTTAGGGCTTTGGGACTGCAGAAGCACGGCCCCGTGGATCGGCAGTAACCTCGTCACAGACTGGCGATTGGTCCATGGCCCATAGTTTGAGAAAACAGGGATTAGTCAAATGAATGCGTGGTAGTGGTCAAGTCCAAAAATACATGGATATTTAAGAGATGCTTTGAAATGGCTAAGCTGACACACTTTGACAGACAGCATATCAGAGTTTTACACCAATGTGAAGATCATTTTAAACTATTTTTAAACTGCTTAAGACACAGTACTGCATATATAAATAAATAAAATATATGTGGATGATATGCTGGCCGTCAAAGTGTGTCAGCAAGTTCAAAACATCCCCAGCGATTGCAGTGACCCTCCAAAACAACCATGCATTTGTTACCTCGATCACTAGCACACCATGTTCGGCTAATCGATACCTCATAAAGTAATTAAAATAAAAGTTATTTCATTAAAATGCTTGTTTTTGTGTTATGGATCATTTGCATATATTTTACTGATTAGACAACTATAAGACAATTATAAGAACCTACTGTTATCTTCCAGTACAAATGCAGATTGGCTGTGCGCCAGACATTTTCAATAATTACCCTCTCCTCCATTTTGATAGTGATTGCCGACCCCTCGTACCATGGGCTGCTGCAGTAAGTGATGTTATATGTATATATATATATATATATATAAGATATATAAGTAATGTTATAGCTACATTCTGTTGCATAGCCAAGTGCAGAAGAGGGATCAGCAGAGGCTGGAATGTGAGCCACGCAATTTCAGACAAAAGACAAGATTTGTGTGAAATTGTACCATTTTCCAGTAATTTGGGGGGAGGAGCAAACCATAAATACATCTTGTGGCTGACTGACTGACTGCAAATTGCGACTGTCTTACTTATTTGCTTAGGCGAACCCAGCCTTCCTTCGACGAGTACATCCTGGGATAAACTGTGCTTCAATGTGAATCTTACTGGAGACGAGTTTGTATTTGCGTTTTAAACTGAACAGCGTGCTAAAACATTATAAAATATCAGTTCTAGGCAGTCATTTATAATGTTGTTGTTCATTGTGCAAAGTTCTTTACAGATCACTTTCTTGTAATGTTTCTTATTGTCTTTACTAACAATATCTCATATGATTTACTACAGCTGTAATTTCATTTAATCCTACACCTAAATTTCTTCAGTACCTTACTAGAGTGCGATTATCGCTGCTGTTGCTGTGAGCACTATACTGCAAATGCAGCGGTTCCTTGCTTACTGTGTAAACAATTGTTTTTTTTTTTTATCTTTGCTGACAGCCCAAGTCACAATATCTGTAATAAACACAGAAGCTGTACTTACCAGCGACAGTACAATCAGCAGAGCGGATATCCTGGCAAAGGCCCGCATGGTAATCCACCTCAGCAGACAGAGTCACAGTGTTTGCCCAAGCTAGCATGCCTAGCATGTGGAGCCTGGAGGTGTTTCACAGTTTAAATGTGGGAAGGCAGGCTCAGAAGACCCCGTGATGTGTGAGCTAGCAGGCAGCTCAGCTCGTACATACATATTAATGGAATGTGTTTTGTGTGCCTGGGGGGGCGGGGGCAGCAGAGGGATGAACAGAAAGACTACGAAAGTGTGAATGTGTGAAGGAGGAAGGTTATGCAAATAAGAGAAGGTAACCTGGCCGATAGAAAGAGCCAAAAACACGGTGGCAGTGTAGCTGGGGACACTCTACATAAACGTCCAGGGTCCTTTATATTTTTGACAGCATTGTCATAGGACAGCATGCTGGCCTCACACCTCCAGGGTCAGGGGATTCAATATCATCTCAGCTCTGTGTTTGTGGAGTATGCGTGTCCTCCATGTTGCCTGGGTTTCCAATTGGTCATCCAGTTCCTTCCCATAGGCCAAAGACAAAGGTAGGCTAAATGGTCTCTCTAAGTTTCCCATAGTGTATGTGTGTCTTTGTGTGCCCCGAGTTTCCAGGTGTTACCCCAGTCTTGTTCCCTGTGCTGCTTAGGACAGGCATCAGTCCAGCCCCATGATCCTGACTAATATATGTAGTTGGAAGATGGATAATATTGCCTATACAGAGCTAACAGAGTCTTGCAATTTTATTGGGTTCATAACAAAAGTCAAATGACAAGCAATGTTTAACATATCTGCACATATATTCTGCACAGACATATTCTTACGTTTTTTTTTTTGATTGACTCATTCCTTATGCTATTACTCGCAACTGTAGTCAGTGGCTTCCAAAGGGATACTAAATACAAATGTTTGGTGTTTTATGTTATCACAGAGGTGTTACTAATTAAAAAGCACCAAATGATGCTTGTCAATCTTTAACTGCTGTTTTAGAACTATAAATTGGATTTCAGTTTATCAGTACAGTAATACTCCCATACACGTCATTTCAGCATACGTCAAACTCAACTTCGTTGTCTGTAGTAATTAGTATATTAGAAGCAAAAATTATTTTTAAATGGGTTAAAATGAACAATAAAACACTAAAATTACATACTAGGTGGACATTGACTTTTAAGATTGCAGAGTGATTTTTTATAACGGATTAAAGGGGCATTTACGTCAATGGAAATAACTACATCTATTTATTAGTCAAAATCTGTTTATGGCTGGGCTCTCAGAACCAATTAATAACATTTTTACTGAATTAAGCAAATGTCCCAAGACTTTCTGTGAGCTCTGTATCTGTAGTTGGTATTGTGTATCGGAACTGATGTAGCAGAACACATTGTCTATGTGCAGATATTTTATTATTTATATGGCATAACTGATACATCACACAATACACAGATTAACAGAAATTACTGACCACAGACTCTAAATGCAAATGTTAGAAGCAAATATACATCGCCATAGCTGTGTCGCTGTCTAACTACCAGCCCAGAAATCGATTACTTCAGAGAATCTCGTTTTAGAGAATCTTGTGAAACCAGAAAATAAGATAGCTGAACATGCTCTCACAATCTCACAGTCATGATTTACGTTTTCTGTCCATCTTGTACAGCCACTAACCTGTGCTGGAAGCCTGAGGTCTGTTTCTGAGCACCTACATAAATAGCTTTACAACATTCACTGGAAAATCCCTGAAATGCAGCGTTGAGGTAAGTTCAGGTAAGAATTAGTTGGCAACGCTGCATTTCAGGGATTTCGAGTCATTCTGCACTGCAGATGGGTTAAATGCGTTAATATTTTTAATCAGATTAATCACGATGCTGGATTAATCCGCGTTAACGCGTCAATTTTGACAGCCCTAGTAATGTTCTTTGAAAATGGGGTTTGTCACACCAAGACATGGGGATTGAGGAACAATCTATATACAGCTTTTGCACACAAAGGGACTTGATTGACTAATACAAAAATGTATCAGGAACTAAAGGACCACCACGGCTCAAAGTCAGAAGCTGGGAGGATATAAACCTAAAGGGTCAAGGACTAAACTAACACTGGACCAAATCAGAAGGAATGGTAAAACAGAACACTCACTAGGCAGCTCAGCACAGTTAATAAAAAATGAGTACCGAGGCACAAAGCACTAACATCTACATCTACATCCAAACTCATGGGAGTTTAACTTACACAAACATTCTGTGGGCAGAACAAAACAATATTCAGTTCAGAGTGATAATCAATAAGTTCTTGTGTCAGATGTCAGGCCAACCAATCAGATGTCTTGGTCCCACCTCCTCTAGTTGCCTGGACCTACCTCCTCTACAGCCTGATTGGTTAACTCTCTGAGCCAAGCAGCTATATACACTTATACTGATGGCCCCATGGGGGGCAGGTGCAGACCATCACAATTACCTAAACACTGGGGCTAGGAATGGGATAGTATACAGGCCAGGGCAAGGAATGGTCCTGACAATTTTATTTTGTAGGAACCAAGCTTCATGCTTCTATTATCTCTTAATACTCAAGTTTGGCTACATTTTGTTCATACGAACAGCATTTTAGCAGTACCCACGGTTAATACAGCTTGGCATGTGCTGCAGCTTTATACGCTGATCAGCCATAACATTAAAATCACTGTCAGGTGAAGTTAATAACATTGATTATTTCATTACAATGGTACTTGTAAAGGGCTAATGAACAGTTAGTTTGTGATGATGATGATATGTTGGAAGCAGGAAAAGTGGAC
>JAODKN010000104.1:6492724-6506186 GCA_026774425.1 Petrocephalus zakoni | reverse complement strand
ACTTGCCTAAGAAGAAGTACAGCATTGTTGTCATCCTAAGATACATCCTAAAAACACAATACTGTATTTCATTATCATGATAAAACTGTTGGCTGAAATTTCCCATAAACTGTTTCTTTTTACATTTAATAAAGCAGATACATGCTTTTTTTATGCCACCAGTCAGGCATAATTGAGTACATTGCTTATTGAAGATATATACCAACCTGGACGACAGTTAATACACCTTCATTAGTCTTTGGATCTGTCTCGATCTTGAAGTTCCTTTCCTCATTGCCTTTCACAATTTTATATACAGCTTGTGATGCAGTTGTGTTGGGTGTGTCCTTGTCTTCCACCTTTATTCTGAGAATTTCCTTATTGGTAGCCAGCTCCATCACTTCAGTTTTATACTGCAAATAGAATCATTGATGCACTGTAACACTGGTGGGTTTTGGTAACAAGGCACACGCAAATGGTTAGGGAAGCATGCTTGTGATTGAAAGGTTTCTGGTTCAAATCTCCGACCACTGAGCTACCCTGAGCAAGGTACTACCACCAAGCACTACTCCCTGGGTGCTGTATTAGCTGCCCACTGCTATGTCACCTATGTGTCAAATGCAGAGGACACATTTTGTTGTATCCTGCAGTGTATTAACAATGACAATTAATCAGTGGTTAATAAATTTGGGGCCCCCTGTAGGCCATAAACAGTCATTACATTGGGGGGACGGAAACGACTAACCTGTTCCTGCCGTCATGTTCTACAGTGAACCCTTTTTTAACTGCTGAGATACCATGACTGTTACAAACATAAACGAGGAATGCAACACCTGAACTGAAATTCTGTAACCTCAAGCATAAATGGAAAATGCTCAGACAGTCTTAAACAAGTTCCGTGTAATGTATTGGAAGAAGCATACTGCAAAACTGTCATTCATTGTAATTTTAGCATGATGTGGCACTTAAGTGATGTTCACCTGGTAGTCTATTTATGATTGTTTATAAATTACAGACTTTGAGCTTTGAGCTTATTAAATCCCATTGCAGCAAACCCATATCTCAAAGAGAAACGCTTTTTTTGAGTACAGTTTCTGTGCCATGCCGCGGTGGGGCATGGACACTCGTTCACTAATCAGAAGGGCACCATAGACAGGCTCTGGCTTACCGTAGTCTGTGTAAACACTGGCTGATGAGTATTGCCATCCAAAATATTGATGTTGATAGTTGCAGTTGAGGAGAGTGAGGGAACTCCCTGATCTTTTGCTTCAATAAGGACTTTGTATTTCTTTGCTGTCTGTAAGATGTAGACATACAGTCATAATGTTAAATTTGCCCATTGTGTATAGTATAGTATCAGTTAAAAGTTTAGACACTTGCCCATAGTAAGGTTTCTTTGTACCGTTCTCTGCATTTTACAATAATTATATATAGATTAAATAGAATATAATTTTATTACATAATTATGAAGACATGAAAACTATAGAACTATGGAATTATGCACTGATCTGAAAAGTTAAAAAAATATAATAATTTGTTGTATGGGAGCAACTCTGTGTGTTGGGACTGAGAAGGTTGTCAGTTCAAATCCCGAGGTCAGCAGTGGGATCCCATCATCAGGCCCTTAATCCCAATTACTTCAGGGATTGGGTGACTCTACTTTCCCCTGTATGCTCCTGAAGGAGGTTCCACATATATGATGAACACTCATCGGCTGCTTTTCCTTCACTCTCTGGTCAAACTGTTCCAAAACCATCCTTCCTGTTTTTCGATGTGACTGGTGCTGTACATGGTGAAGCATGGAATGTGCTATCTGGTTTTTTTAGGTTTTCTTTTTTTGTGTTTGTTTTTCCACTTTCAGTGCACTGCAGAACATGCACAAAGTCAGCTTATGGTACACTATATGGACAAAATGATTGGGACACACCCATTCAATCACTGGATTCAGGTGTCTCATTCAAACATATTGCCACAGGCATATAAAATCACGCACATAGCCATGCAGTCAGGTTTACAAACATTTGTAGAAGAGTCGTATTCTGAAAAGCTCAGTGGATTCAAACGTGGCACGGAGATCGGATGCTATCTTCACAATAAGTCAGTTTGCGAAATTTCTTCCCTGCTAGATATTCCACGGCCAACTGTAAGGGATTATTGCAAAGTGGAAGCATTTAGGAACAAGAGAAATTCAGCCAAGTAGCAGACCTTGTAAAGTAACGAGTAAAGAGCGGGGTCACTGATTGCTGAGGTGCATATTGTGCAAAAGTGGCCAGTGCTCTGCTGAGCTGTTTGTAAGCCTCGCATCACCAAGGGTAATGCTAAGTGTGATGAAGTGGTGTAAAGTGCCACCACTGGAAACGTGTTCTGTGGAGTAACAAATCACAAATTTTGCTGTCTGCTAGCCTGATGGACCAGTCTTGGATTGGCAGATGCCAGGAGAATGTTACCTGCCTGACTACATTGTGCCAACTGTAAGGAGGAGGAAGGATAATGGTATGGGGTTGTTTATCAGGGGTTGGGCTAGGCTCCTTAGTTCCAGTGAAGCAAACTCAATGCTTCAGCAGACCAAGAAATGTCTGAAAATTCTATGCATCCAAATTTGCGGTAATAGTTTTGGGAAGGCCCCCTTTCTGTTCCAGCATGGCTGTGCCCCAGGGCACAAACCAAGGTCATGAAGACATGGTTCGGTGAGTTTGGTGTGGAAGAATTTGACTGGCCCACACAGAGCTCTAACCTCAACCCCATCGAGCACCTTTGGGATGAACTAGAATGGAGATTGCGAGCCAGGCCTTCACGTCCAACATCAGTGCCTGATATCACAAATGCTCTTCTGGATGAAAGGGCAACAATTCCCTCAGACACACTTCTAAATCTTATGGAATGACTCCCTAGAAGAGTGACAACTGCTTTGGCTGCAAAGCCAATGGATTTGGATTTGAATGGGATGTCATTAAAGTTCCTGTAGGTGTACTGACCAGGTGTCCAAATACTTTTATGCATATAGTGTAGTTTGGTTGTTAATTCCCCTGAGCTGCATGTTTTGTGGTGATGTAGGGCTGTTAATCTTGTTAATCTCTCTGAGTTAAGTCTGAAATAGATGCCTGGGTGGCAGCAATGACCCACAATTACAAGACAGATGACTCCTCAGATACTCTGCTCTGAACTTAAGTAAGATCAACTTCCCACAGTCCTGAACAGTCGTAATGGCTGACATTTGTGACATTCCAGTTTGAAGCAACAGTTCTCAAACTACTTTGTTTTATGGATTATTTCAATCACTATGAAAATGCTTCAGTTGAACAGCTCCCCAGCCTTTGTTGCATTTACTGGAGTAGGTTTTTGTTAGCGAAATGGTTGATGAAACTCCTATTTTGTCACCACATCGAGTACTTACATCGTAGTTGAAACAGCCTGATAATGTCAGCTGCCACAGATCTGTGCCGTTCAAGTGTTTGAGGCCAATCTTCGGAGAGGATGGTTCTTGGAGAGCCACACGCATTGAGATCATAGAGTTGGCGTTGCCCTTTTCATCTGCATCCGTTGCTAGTAAATTGATTGGAAGAACACCTGGCGAGAAAACAGTGAGGGGCATCATCAAGACAGAGAAACGAGACACGGGTTCGAGGTATAAAACCAATAGGCGCCTCACCCTCTTTTGTGGTTTCTTTTACGTCCGCGTTGATTTCAGACCTGTCGAAGACAGGCGCGTTATCGTTAATGTCTTTTATCTCCACGTCAAATGCTAGTGTTCTGTCCACGATATTTCCAGTCACCCTGTCGACGACGTCAAAGCGAACCTATTCCAAACAAGAAGTTAGGAATCACTCTCATGGGGTAGAATCTCAATAAGGATTAAGGTAACCAATTAGAACATTAAATAAAATAAAAGAGTCATTTATTCTATAAAATAAATTTAAATTTTATGAAAAAAAAAATATATATATATAAATACAGACATTGTTTGTTTGTTTGTTTGTTTTAATGATACATTTCAGTACATGTTTGTTAAATATAGTACAGATATATGAAATATAAGACAAAAAAAAAAATATAAGACATATATAAGACAAAAAATTATATATAAGAATTCGGGGGCAGGGTAGCTATAGTGTCTGGAATGCTTACATGGAATGAAGGGTCTTTCTCCCGATCGATGGGTTTATTCACATAGACGACACCAGTTTGGTCATTGATGGTAAACACTCCCATTGGCGGCTCTGACACCCCTTGTCCGCTGATGATGTATTTCAGTTTGTGATTAATTTCTTGGTCATTAAAAAGCTGCAGGGATAAAAACAGAGAGAAGGGACGTTTACCGGCATGACCACGGTAAAGCTGCCAGGAAGCACAGTGCCGCACTGTCGTGCTCACTTTAGTCGCCTCTTTTGGGAAAGGGCCTTTGTCCTCCTCCTGCAGCTCGATTGTTGACAGAACCCATCTTCTTTTGGAACGCCTCAGTGTTTTCTTTCATACAAAAAAGCAGGTAGGAGTCGTGTTTAATACACCTTAACAACACAGACCTCGGTAAGCGCTACTGCTGAAGGCTGGCGGGGTACAAACCATATTCTCCCACATGTGCCCGAAGCAATGCGTCACAGTAACCTGATGGGGCGGAAAAGTCAAAATTACTGGGAGCATATGGCATGCGGTCAGTTCAGTGTAAAAGCCTTTATATCATGGTCAGCATTCGGCAATGAAGGGGGTAGTTAGTTATGTAATGTCTGGCCAGAATGAATGGGAGCTTTCTAGCTTGGGGGAAGGGGGTGTACCTCACCTCACACAAAGCAGAAGAGGCCCACAAAAAGCATTCCAGGGGTAGTTTACTATACTCTACCCCACTCAACCCCCCCCCCTTGTGATAGGAAAACAAATTAATGGATGTAACATAATTCCATTTCATTGTTCCAAATAATATTGGGCAACCTCTATTCCAGGGAAGAAGCAGCACCTACCCTATTATTATTTGCATTCCTGAGTGCCAAAACCTAATGGCCACGGCACCTTCCAAAACTCCCTTACAACACAGGCAAGGGCTGCTCTGTACTTAAGTAAAAAACGTCTTCTCGCAGTGCCGTATAATCGCAATGTTCGCCTTGATTAACATTCGTACTGTTCCAGTTTGAAGCAACCGTTCTCAGACTACTTTAAATGTTTTGTGAATTATTTAAATTACTATGAAATCACTTCAGTTCAACTAAACAAACTATAAAAACAGGATCCTTAACTCATTCCTCCGACAATGGCTGCCGTCTCACATTTTCAAGCCATATTGCTCATGATATAAATAATAAGAAAAAAATAATAATTAATAATAATAATAATAAAATTAAATTAAATAATTAATAATAAGAATAATAAGATTTTTTTTGTGCTAAATTGGACTGAATGTCTGCTTGAAGCAGGATTTTTTGTGCATAGTGTAATTATTGTTAATGATCAGCAGGCGCGTAATTTGCACAGGGGTTACGAGGGTCATGACCCCCGCAAAAATCAGATCCAGCCAATATACCACCCCCAAAGTTACGCCCTTGATGATCAGGGATGTGTATATTCCATTCAAGTTACTCAGGACCCCTGAGCAAGGTATGTAACAACACAGTTATCAAAAAAAATAGCTAAACTTATGTTAGCGCTCATGCTGAGAGTTTCCAATAAATACCGTACCTCCAAATGAGAAATATCTGTTTCCATTCTTGCAGAACCTCTTCTGCAATGCAAGTATGTGGCTAGCAAGGCGAATATCGCAGATGGCATATTATACGGTAAACGATGGGCAGGATGCCTACCCTTGACAGGGCTAATTCAACTAGACCATGCAGCTTTGGACCCCCCCCCCTCCCACACACACACACACAGCTTTGCAGCAGTTGGCTGAAAATTCCTGGATCATGCACAAAAGTTATACACAGTGCCAAAAATCCTATGTAAAAATATCAGAAGATATTTAACGTGTATAGAGGTTACAATCTGCATTTTCCTCACTACCTGATTACCAATTTCTTTGTCATAGCATGTAATTAATCTCGTGTTTCATTTACTTCCATAGACAACTCAGAACCATTGCATTATTAATAATACTAGCATGCTCTCCCCATTTCCTTATTTAGGTGAATGAATGTTTCTAAATTTCTCATAGTGTGTGACTGGTGGATTGGCATGCACCCAGGATGCTCGCTGTCATGGGGGGTCCAGGCTAGTGGTTATGGGAGATGAACCTTTGCTTACTTTGTCTCAGTGGATGTGTGAATCAGCGGATAAAGCAGAGATTTGCCCCGATGCCTGTTGTATAAAATCACACTGTTGACCATACATTCGGATCCACAAGCATCCAAATAAAGGCGCAGGGTTCTAATCCACCGAGGCACACAGTTGCCAATATATTGAAGAACATTCCAAAATAGTGAGAAATAATGCAAAATGAAATAAATTGCAATTTTTCTTAAGCAGGAATAGGTAGCTATTAATAGGTATGAGTAGGTAGCTAGGTACTTTAACGTACAACAAAATAATCTTTTTTTAGACTATGTTGCCCATCCTCCAACAGTACAGAGAAGAAAGTAATTTGTACATATATAGCTATATTATAGAGATATTATATAGCTATGATATATGTGATATTTAATTCCTATCCTTTTATATTACTTAACAAGTTAATGAAAAAAATAAATGAAAAAATATTTGAAGACGTCCAAGCAAAGTAAATTATTCCAGAAGAAAGTTTCCCTAAGAAAGAAGTCAGTTGTATCTGTGGTGTAATTTCAGTTGTATTTTACTGACCATACTATAATTAGAATGAATATTAGTAGGCCTATATATGTTTTTGTGACCAAAGCAGTGTACACCATGTTTGATTCGTTAATGATTATGACACTCAGTATTTTCTTTGAATTTAACCCTAGTTCTATATCACACTTTCCCACAGGTATGTGCTTGTCTGTATTTTGTATATGTGTTTGTGTAGTGTGTTTGCACAGCAAGGTATTAACTCTTAGCAGAACTAAGAGCATTTTTCTAAGAAAATAAGCTGAAGCATAAAATTACACTTGGGCATGAGGTTTTTTTTTGCAGATTACAATGCAGCAAAACACATTTGTCCAGTGCGTAACAAATGCAGTAACATAGCTAGGGCTCTTTTTTTCTGAGAGTTTTTTTCTAGACCTGTTTCTCATAAGCTTACATTCACAGTCAGAAATATTTACAGAGGCTTGCGGAACAGACTTTGAAAATTTCAAGTCTGCTATAAATTCACTCTAAATTACTTAATACGTGTTTTGTTTTTCTTTATATGTATAGTGGTGATCAAAGTTCCTTTTCGGCTTTCCTCTACATTTGCAATATTGTACATCTATCCTGAATGTTTATTGAGTGAAACAGTCAAGACAATGAAACATATATAGAAAAAAATATATACATATATATATACATTAGTGTTACATTTCAATCACCCAATTGCACCAGAAACTCACAGCGAGGAGAAGCAGGACAATGAAGCAGTTCTTCATGTTGATCATCTCTTCAGGGGTCCTTGACCAGTGAAGATCTGCGCAGAACTGACTGGTGAGTGAGATGTGGTTACTTGAACCTAGATGACCTCGAGTAGCCGAGTCCACCTGCCTTCACGTTAGGTCCCCGGTGCTTTGTGTGTCATGCCGTCAGTAAACTGCCTGAGATAATAGCAGCATAACCCAGCGATCCTGGGAGCCGTCAGGGGCAGGTCCAGGAAGTGTTTTGCATCTATAAGTCCCACCCCATGTCAGTCAGCATGCTTAGTAATTTATTTTCATGTGGAATCGCAGTTTCCATATTACCTGTGTGTACTTTGGCACTAGTGGCAAATTAGTGTTCTGTTCGGAGTCTAGGCCTGTCTGCATTATCATGTCTCATTCTCTCATGTAGTGGAAGTGGAGGTGTAAGGAAATGGAGACATATAACCAAATCATTTGGTGGGGGCGGGGGGTGGACAAAAGGCAAGGTGATCATTTTACAAAACTGTTAGTAAAAATGTAGTAAGAGAGACAGACACAGATAGAAGCACTTAAAAGAACCAAACTGTCAATATTTCTAGAAGTAAGTAGCAAAAAAATCCTTCTTTGCTGCATTTATTTTTAGTAACTTCATGACAATAGATGGAGAGCTCTGGTGCACACTGGACCAGGGACATTGCCCCCCATGAGTGCGTTCCATGCTAGCCTTCCACATTGGCATGTCCTCTTCTTTGGTTTCTGCAGATTTTACCTTCTGCTTTGATAGGTCACAAACCGGACCCAGATTTCCAGCTTGGATCCTCAACGATGCAGCACTGCATCGCAGTCATTTTCCTCAGTCTGCTCGCAGTTCCTTCAGTGTGGAGATAATCTGTCCTTATCCTATCACCCCAAGCTGTCATTATATGGTCATTTCTCAAGCAGGTTTTCCTCCCCATACTGAAGCTATTTTGTCAATGGGGGCAGGGACCTGCCCTTCAGGGCTGCACCCTGCCTTTTTCTCTTGTGCGTGCCTCCACCTGTTTATTGACGCTATTTACTGACAGACCAGTTGCCAGTCCCCAGGTCAGTATGCGTCCTCAAAGCCCTAGTCGTCCAGTCTCGAAGTTTTTCTTGCATCACTCTAAACATTGCCAGTCATTCCACAGCCCCAAGCTATTGTAGGGAGTCCAATTCTAATTAATTTCAGTTCTTATAAAAGAGGTAATATTATGATAAGGATGAAAGTCTGTGTCTGTTTAACAGGTTTAACTACAGGCCGCAGGTATGGGTCACATGTCGTAGGATAATGGTAATTACGGAGGTGTGTTTTATCCTGTATTCCACTGGTGCAGATGAAGGGGTGGCACAAATGATGAATAGGAACAAGAACATGAACCAATAATGTTTTATTATATAAAGAGTACAGGGAGGTGTAGTATCTGTTAAGTGTTTAATTAACATGTAGTAGACAATATGCTTAAATTCTACCACTCTATCTGTTTTTTGCACACTAGGAGGTACATGTCTTCATATACCAGGGTTGTGCACCCCTCAATGCCCCTCAGTGACCCAGACATCATGTATGCCTTTTCTCCAGTCAAGTTCTGTCTCGTCGGAACCCCTTGCCAGATTACATTCCCAAAGTCCTGGCCCAGGTGTGCCATAATTCCCCTCCTGTGGGACTTCCTAACCCTTCTCTCCCTGTCCCTCCCACACCGGGGTGTCCATACAGCTAAACGTACCGCGCACACATGCAGTTTATAAAGGACTCCAACAACCTTTGTTGTTCATGTTACACCTGATAGTTACAGAGACTTTTAAAACCACTCTTGTTCACTTTTCAACCGCAGAATCAATACCCCACCATGCCAATACATACACCACTGTCGTGCAAATACATTTATGAAGACTTCTCTTATGTATAACTCATCTACTGTAATTAACAATACAGATATGAGCTGTTTTTTTTTTGTAACCAGGTGAAATAAAAATGACTAATTCTTTCTGGCTTTGAAACTTGTCCATGCATATATACATTGTCAGTGACCTGGGTCTCAGGTCCAGGCTTAATAGCATAATGATATCCAGCCAAGATTATAAGGACATAAGGAAACAGTGGCATAAATGAAACACACAACGGGCGCATTACACATGCAGAGAAACGGTTAGTGTTTTGTATAACCTCCACCTTATTTCATGAAAAAGTCGAACAAAAGGTTTTCTACGCGTACTATTTGCTGTTGACAGCAACATTAAAATATTAAAGCATGTCAGTATTAAAACTATTATGTGAACCTGAACATATTCAGTAACTCCTTATTGACATTTTGTTGATTCTTTTGTTAATTCATTGTGGTAATAACTTTCATGTTACTTTTATGAACTATATATATATTATTTTTAATTCCATAGACAATAACAGGTTTATCTGCATTTCTACACAATATATCATCACAGACTGAAAACCTAAGTTTAACCTATGCATTAGGTAAGGAACGATTACACTTTACGTTTTTTTTTCCTTTTCAGGAATGTGAAAATGAAGAAAGTGCGCAATTTTCTTGTTTCTTGTTCCATAGCATGTTATCAAGAACATAAACTCAGTTTCCATGTATGTCGCTAATGGGTGTCAGAAAACGAGTCTGTCAATATTTCTAGACAACCACGCTGCCAGTCTGTTAACACAGAGCTCACACACCCACTCAGAATAACAGCCTATGGGCAATTTGGCTATTTGAAGTGCCAGTTAGCCCAACTACTTATTATCCTAATGTTTAACTTGTCTTGCACATTTCATTAGCATATCGCCTAGCTGCTATATATTTTCTTATATTTTGTAGATGCAGGAAGGGTATACTTATTTTTTCCCACAAAAAAGTGTTGGCACACGTTTTGGAAAACAAAAAGAATGACACCATATTCTGTTCAGTGTGCTGTCTCTTTTGTCACTCGAGGTTCTAAATAGAAGTTGGTGAAGAAAGTGCAGTTGTTATTAAGACCCGAATAGATAAAAACAAAGAATCGGAGGAGGGTATGGTTTCTTTTTCTCATGACTGTGTATATCTAGAGTAATGGGTCCTTATGGGTGCTGTTGGAGTCTCCCAGGGGCAGGCCTAGTTCCATGCAAGAATGAGTCACTTTCCATGCAAGAATGAGTCACTTTATTGGCCATAGCCAGTGACTGCATTGCTATGACTGAAGGGATGGACTGTCCTTCTCTGCTGTGTCCTTGGCGGGAGAAGTGACCTCCTGTGTCAGGATGTCACCCTGCCCTTCCTCGTCGTCTGACTGCACGATGGGAGTCTCTGCCCCTTCCTCGCTGGTGTCCAGGCTGTAGGGGTCGGGGGAGCCGGAAGATGTAGATGAAATGCGCTGAGTCTGCGGGACCTCCAGCAGAATCTCATCCCTGTACACCTCATCATTGCCATCTTCCTCATCGTCATCCTCTTCTGAAACAGCATTAGACTGTGTTTGAATGACTAAAATTCATGCTTTTCATTCATTTCAGCCTTATCTTTGGGGTCATGAATGATTCTGCATGACCAAGACTTGGTAAATATACTTTACTTGACATAAAATGTATCAAAAGATATCCCTGACTAATGAAAATAAACATATTATGGAGTCACCTATCAAAAAAATAACACTGGTCTAATGTAAGACAACTTATTTCTTTGGCTTGAGTCAAAAGGTGAACATCAAGAGTAGAGATATTTATCATTTAAACATATTAGTATAAATAATTATCAGCTAATCTAATATCCAACAGAAAATCCCCCCATGGATTATCATTAACATTTCAGATAGCTCTTCATTTACTAGGGCAGGTTTCTGGCATTTTCATTGTCAGCGTGGTGATGGAATGCCCCCAGATACAGCTGAAAGAGGCCACACCGGTACCTCGATAATAAATACCTGACGATGGAGAGGAAGGGATCCCCTCTTCGCCCACGGAGTTGAGAAAGACGTCCAGGGCTTCCTGGTCAGAGACGTCCATGAGCTCCATCGGCTCCAGCGCGTCTATGTTCACCTCCATTGAGGAGATACTGCCTGCAGGCGCTGCTTGGAGGCAGAAACTCACCAAGTCACAACCTCTATGTGTCTCTGTAGCTTTATTCTATGTTATTGTTAGACTGCATCTCAGTTCTGCATAAATACTTTTATTATCACGTAGTGTAACAAAGGCAGGACTATCTTATATATGATATGCTGTGTAGTTTTATGCAATGAAAATACATGTATGGATATAGAAATAAATGTAATATTTATGTGTTGGATGGAGTGTGACAGAGGACTGTGTGCCTCTGTGCAGCACGCCCATGTGCGGCCGGCACTGACGTCTCCTGTGCTCGATCTGCAGACGCGCGGCAGGCAGGTGGACATCCGCATCATGCTGGAAGGCGTCTTCAAAGAAGCGTTGTCTCTCCCGCCTCTTTGCCTGCTGTGCTGCATCGATGGGCGCCAGCCTTGGAGCGTGTTCCGTCTCCGCTGCCAGGCAGAAGGACCAGCCACCGAGATGTCATGGTCATGGTCCGGGGAGGGGTACTTACACACGCGCATATATATATGTATATATATATGACCATGGGAAACAAGAACCTATACAGCCACCTGGTTCACCTATCCAAGTGTCTTCACCAATCCCCCCCAGGCTTTAAATAAATGTGTTTTTAGAAATGACCCTTTCTTACCATCAACGTAGTGTCTACTACTACACGTTCTGCAACTGAAAAGTGACTTAGCAAAGACTTTGGACCAAGAGCATGATGTTATACAGTAACCGGTGTTCTTAATTTTAAATCAGATATACTTAATCAAAGCAAGCATGAATTGTCACTTTCAGCATAAATGACCATATAGTTTTTATATACGTAGATCCAGTCGATTAGAGAAGGTCATAAAGCTTGGAGAAGTAGAGGGCAAAAGGAGAGGAGGAGGACCAGCAACATGATGGATGGACACAATCTTGGCAACAATGAACATGCCTTTCGGAACCTGGACAGGAGACATGAAATACCATCTATGCCTGGAATGCCATCTATACAGTCATATTATTATTATTTTCATTATTATTTAGTATAAAAGCTATTCTGAACGTTCCCTGTTTGGGCTTTTTATGTGATGATTGGTTCACACCTTCTTCATTCTCCTGCCTTCTGTAGAACACATCACTGCCCGCTTCAGAGACACCCCCCTACCACATTACTTACTATTTATCATCACATCTACCTCTTTATAATGCACTTTTTTGACCCCATTCCCCGAAGTTTAATTCATACCAGATATTCCCTAAAAAGGTGAAAAGTCAGACATTGGTACATTTCATGGGGACTATTCCTACAGATCCTTGTACCTTGTACCTAAGTAAGCCTTAACAAACCCTGGTAACCAGTAAATTTCTCTGTAGAGCCCCCCCCCACCCTTTTACCAAGTCATTTTAAATGTGGTGTGACTGCTGGTGGAAGACGTGGTGCTTATAGAACCTCAGAACTTGCCTTCCTCCTAGGATTTTCACGCGCCACAGTGTTCGGAGTTTACAGAGCATCAGCATGAATTCTCAAAGAGAAAAGTCGAAGGAAAATTGCCAGCCTCGTTAACTCTAACAGAAATTCCATGAGTACAAAAATAACTGCTCATCACAACATTGGTATGCAGAAAGGCATCGCCTAATGCAGAACTTATCAACGAAATTGAAAGTGGTGTTGGGGACAAATGGAGAACAAGGTGTGACTCGGCTATGTCGACACTGCTATGTTTTTATTTCAAACGTTCTTAAACAAGAACAATTTCCGTCGGGCACAGACCTTCTCGCGTTGTTTGCGAAAGTATTTACATAAACACTGAAACCAGCAACCAGCAGCTGGCTGGAGTGAGACTTTTAATTTAAGTCTGCAGCCACACCCACACTATACCTGTGCCACGCCCCTTTCGGTCAGACAGCTACACTCACCTAAAGGATTATTAGGAACACCATACTAATACGGTGTTTGACCCCCTTTCGCCTTCAGAACTGCCTT
>JAODKN010000104.1:6457956-6476023 GCA_026774425.1 Petrocephalus zakoni | reverse complement strand
GGCTGCCAGGCACCTTGTCCACGCCCCATCAGTGATCTTCCAATGCTGATCCCATGTAACATTCCAATCCCCCATTGGCAACGTTGCAACATCCAGCCTCTCAAGCCTCAACTTCCCCAGACAATCGCGGCCCAATAATTCCTGACCCTTAATATGTAAATGAAAGCAATTCCTTTTATTGTGATTATGAGCAGGTTGAAGCTCTGACTCTCCTCAGGGCTGAGGATCATTATTAAATAATAACAACCAAAAAGATCTCAAGAACATACTGTACTAGCCTTCTGGACTATGTGGGAACCAGCAGCCCCCCCGGCACATTCAGCCAGCTGACATTATTTTAACCTGAACTTCCTATGCGAAGCCTCCATCTGTACATGTAAAATTTTATTTAAGAGTTTGTCATCCAATGGAGCAAACTGTGTCTCAGATGTTTCTGGACCCAATCTTGCAGTGTAGCACTTCTGAAGACAACCACCCCCCCTAGCAGACCTGTGTGGGGGCCACATTAGCCTTCATGCCTAAAAGGGGGTTTACAGAGACAAAGCTTACATGTCCCAGATCTATGTCACTGGACACTCAGAAGCTAAAGCATTTTATTGTCATGGTGCAGTTTGCAGATTACTCTATGTATTATTTTGATTATTTTTAACAGGATGGTAACCCACTTTGAGAGCTCCAAATGTAAGGCATCCTATGTAGGTACAATCTGCAGATTATTTTTATCCTTTAACTTGGTAAAACTTGCATGGGTTCTGTTGATGATGCTGTTCTTTGTTTTGCTGTCCGGCCCGTAACAGAATAGAGTTCCTAGGTCACATTGTACCCAATCAAGACAGTCAAGACCAAAATGCATTTCGTTACTTACATGGCAGATGCTTGTTGTGGCCGGTGGACCCTGATGAAGACATGACTGTGTCCCAGTTAGTGCACTGGAGGCGTGAGCAAAACCAGGAGTGATCTGCACTGGTTATCCGTCTGCATGTGCTGCTGTGTGCTTGTTTGGGGGTGTGGGGGGGTCCATTAATCATTCACCTGTAGTTCATCCTTGTGTCATTTCCTGAGCGGAAGATATCTGAAAGTCTTGGACAGAGGCTGGAAATAGTTAACTCCCCTTTGAGTCTAACTGAGACACACGCGCGCGCGCACGCACACACACACACGGACTGAGCCAAAGCTCGCCCACTCTCTCCCTACTGGACCTGCACTGTATTAAGCAGCTGAGGACAGAGGCGCTGGGTTCTGGCTTTGTGGCCTGTACCAAATGGACATTTTCGGGGGGAGGAGGATGGGGAGAATGGAGAGAGGGATCAGAGAATGTTAATGGAGATTTTACGTAAGGAACTGGAAGATACCAAGGCTGCAGAAACTGTTTTTTAAAATTCTTTCAAGAGCCCAAAACTGGGCACAATATGCAGTTTGATGTCGGGCAGGGCTCTTCCTGTCACAAAGGCTCTCATTATCTCTTGTTAATGGAATTACTGGGGCTATTTTAGGCATACCCTTTAGACACGACCCAGTCAGCTCACACCAGTCTTTTCATTCATTATTTCAATTTGAATTAATAAGTTATTATATTCACTGCTTCACTGACATATTGGTGTTGAGACTACAAAACGATATACAAAATAGTTTCTAGCTACTTAAAAAAATCTCAAATTTAGCATAAAAGCATTGAGAGTCATTCTGTAGAATCTTGAATCAGATTTCACACAACATACAGCCCCGGGAGGAGTCTGAGCTTTGCCATGACCCGAGTCTGTAAATTATATAAAATTCTTTGACTGCGGAGCAAAGCAGGAATGAGCCATTCTACCACACCTTACAGACCGGATGAAAAATCATTAAAAGCTCAGCCCACATGACCAGATGATAACAGCATGGCAGGTGGTATCTCTAGACAAGGTTCATGAAAGACTACACTTTAGGCAGTGGTTTTGGCATCAAAGGTGGCAGGTTAAAATGCTCAGAATCACGTTAGCCCACTGCCTTATCGGCAGCAATTTGCAGTGGTTAATGAAAATTCAAAAGGTCATGTGACCTACAGTGAGGGTGGTCGCCGTGACAACAGCCAAGTTTCTGTGGTCCAAGGGACTGTCTCTTTTGGAGGTGGTAACCTGGGCAGGGGGTGTGTCTGTGGTTGTCATCCTGGGGAGGTGGATGTGGTGTCTATTATGACACTGCCGCAGGGGGGTTCGCATGTCACTATGCTGACAACGTTTCACGCCGGACACATTCTCAGAAGCCACCCTCCCCGCAGAGAGCCCCCCACCCACACAAAGGTTAGTCATTCGGTGACCCGGAGAGGAGTGCGTGACTCTGCCAGCCCGAATCTCCTCCTGTGAGTCACCCTGCACACATTTCTACTATCTGCCCCTGATTAATTGCATTAATTGCACCTTCCTGGGTCACTGCTAACAGATAACAGAGCACTTACCAGAAAGCCTGGAAGTTGTATCATGTCTGGCTTTTTCACAAAAAAAGACAAAGTGATTAAATTGATTTACTTTAACATCCTGATGCAAGAGAGGAGACAAGGAGCATTAAGGATAGAGAAGTAAAGTGAGGAGGATAGAGAGGGAGAGAGAGAGGGAGCATTCAGACCTCACCTGACATTTCATACCACCCCACTAACACTAAAGGAACTTGTACGTGTTCTGATCCTCTAGGCTTGCACTTTGTTTGCTTGTGTGATTTTTTTTTTTTTTGGAAGCAACCATAGTGAATACTTTTTAAATACACGTTCCATCCATCCAAATACCCATTCAAGTGTGCATGCACCTTCTCACTGCTTATTCTGATGAACACTGCTGTGGAATGAAATACCCGTGTGCCGATTTTAGAATCGGTGTCAACATGTAAGTTTGTACTGTCATAGTATTTCAAACAAAATGGAAAATTATAAGTGCAAAAGATGGATAATCATTTATTTATTATTCAATAGCTTCTAGTCTCCCATTAAGTCACCTGATGCTCTTGACAGAGCAAGGATATAATTTTGGCACCCCAGCAAAGCCCTCCTAAAAAATGCTGTAATGCTATTAAATCCATGACGCTGATAGTGGAAAAACTCCCAACTGAGAGATTCCCCTGACTAGGCCCCAGTCACTCTCTCCTCATATTCCAGGAAAGAGCAAAGCAAAGATTGTTGTGTGAAAGAGTGCCCTCTGCTGTTTTAAAATGGAACTCCGCCTCCATGTAGTACCTGTACGAGAAACTGTGGCATCCTCTTAGCTGTGCTGCGGTGGGAAGACGAAATTTTGTTGATAAAGCAGTTTCAGTTTGAAGTAAAGCCACCCATAAATGAAAATGTATATGCAAAAGCACAAAGGAGCACTATAGAGCATTATAGGTTCTCAGGTCTTGTCATAGAAAGCATCAATAGTAATATTTTTGTAAAGGAGCCGGTTTTTGCCGGTGTGGGTGCAGTTTGTCCTCCCTGCATTGTACAGGTATTTTTGGGTTTTTCAGTTTCTTCCTGCAGGCCAAACATATACACACAGTTACATGAATTCATGTTCCTAAATTGCCCACAATGTGTGATTGACTGGAATCCTGTCCTGGGTGTATCAAAGATCCAGTACCTGCCTTCAGTTCAGTTACATAGCTGTATTTAATGGTCCAGAATAATTTTTTGTTGATAAACACGATTCATCGATATAACAGCATAACGTTAAAAAGTACTGATGGCCCAAAGTTACATCATTAATATTCACTTACATAAAGCAGCTTAGTATAAATTACTATCTCTTGTAGGGTGGCTCAGAAGGTAGGTTTGTGGCCTCACACCTCCAGAGCTGTGGATGATTTGCAAGCTCTCTGTGCGTGAGAGGAGTGTGCATGTTCTCACCGCGTCTGTGACCTTTGCATTTTTCCAAGTCCCCCCCAGATACACCCGTTTCCTTCTATAGTCCAAAACATGTAGCAAAGTGACCAGGTGTCTCTAAGCTGCCTGTGGTGCATGAGCTTGTTATGGGGAGTACCTCACAACCACATGCCATCCCTGATGGGGACAGGAAGTTTTATAATTTCACTTGCATCCTTTATAAATGTTGACAGACATACTGACATCAGGATGTGCAGTAACCTGCCTGCATAGAACAGTGTTACTATCCTCAGCATCCAGGCAATTTCAGTCATTTCTGCATGACATCGTATGACAAATAAATCACGCAAAACTAACAGGAATGCAATGGTAATGTAACACAAGGACACAAGGAATCAGCTAATTTTTGGAAATGTATGACCAATATTTAGATGATATGCAAATTTCTACCATGTGTTGCATTTTAGTACCAATCGCATCCGTCCGTCCATTTATTCATCCGACTTGCAAACACAGGGCCACAGGACCAACTGTATATGAAAGCAATTATACACAAACGTCCTGGTAATTGCACCATTCATTGGGCCAAATAATGACTTAAATGACTAAAGAGGCCAAATGGAAACTTGCAGCAAATTCTAGGCTAACAAGTGCACAGAGGAGGGGTGATGCCGGGCTGACTTTGTTGTACACATGGCTGCCTGCAGGACCACCACTGATATCTGCCGGTGTGTTACCACATGCATGTGGAAAGCACTTACATGTGTGAACTCAGGACTACAGATGGCTTATGTCTGCAATGATCAATTTGCCAGACCGACAAATGATTATATGGGCAACACAAAGAACAGCTGGCCATTGCTTACTCAAGCAAAAACAATAATAATATTAAATAAAAAGCTACTGCCATTACAGATACAAACTGTCATTCTGCTATTAAATGATGAACATTTAACACAAAGTATTTTAAAACGGCCTTTTAAAAAGTCATGTCAAATGTTCTTAAAATAATTTAATGTTGGTTCTGCTGCAATAAACACAATACGTCTGGAATAATTATTCTCTGACAGGAAATACCTACTTATGCTCTGACATCTTAGCAGTATCTTGCATTTGCATGCATGACAGCGTGCCTCTTAGCCACTTCTACAGCCTTAAATTGTAGCCCGAATGTAATATGCCACATCTAGTTTCATTTTAGATTCATTAATCCCATATATATTCACCATTTCACAAGAGCATCACTCTGCTCTGTTACAACAAACAGATTAATAACTACCAAAAGCCATAGTGAATGGCAGAGGTACGTTATTCTCTGCCTACTGTATAGTTTTGTATTTGTCCGCCAGTGTAACACCACTAAGGAACAGAATTTGCTGCTGATACACTGCTCTTTTCGGTATCTCACTTCTCATGGCCCCTGTGACCACCAGTGGCTGCCTTTATCCTTTACCCGGTGACACCTGTCCTGTGAAGAAGCAGCATTCTGCACGGTGCCGCGTGTCCGTCACTCTTTCGAAGCCAATCAGGCCCTCCGTCTCCCTTTCTCGGCACTTGAGAGATCACTGTAAAACAGAAGACAGTTTGTCAGCGAAATCTGTTATCAGCGCACTGCCACACCATGTAAAGTTTACTGTGTTCTGTTTGCAGGAAGTCCTTCATTCTTACTTATTCTCTACACATCAGACTAGAAGTTCTCAGTATGTGGCTTGTCTGCATTGTTAGTATCTTCCTTTTATCTTACCACACCCTAAATGACACCATTGCACTTATTTCTGTGGACTGATAAATTAAGGGCACGTTTGGCAGTTTCTGCTACAATCCTGTACTTGCTACATTTTGTCACACAAGGACTCCTGAAATGAGTGCTAGCCAAATTAACCAAATGCAAGAACGATGTATTCTTAACAGTGTGTGTGTGTAGGAGAAACCGAGAAATGTGTGTGTGTGCCTCTTTGTGTCAAACTGAAGTTCCTCTCAGTACCAGTTTCCTGTTTGAAAATGCAGAGGTCTCTCAATTTTTTTCAGCTAAACGGTCTCTGATGTGGCGAGTGAGTCATTGCAGCACTGTTCACACATGCACACACAGAGCCTCCGGCAGGCCTGTGTAGGACACACCGCCGCTGTCTCGCCACCAGCCTGTGCGGTTTAGCGATTCATTTGGCATAATATTACTGACATTTTTTCATTCAGCATTTGCACATATTCTCACAACAGTGTCAGTCAGAGTTTCCGTGCAAACACTGAACTAATTCCATTTCAGAAAAATTCACTGATTTCTCACTCACCACGCCATATTAGGAAAAAAAATATATAACAAAATCAACCTGATGTGGTTGGAGTACAATAATCTAGGGGGGCTGTCCTTTGCTGTGGCTGTCTAAGTGTCTGCATCATGCTTATATAATATTACAAATGGCTGCTGTCAAAACTGTTGTCAATGAGCTTTGCTGACAAAGTACTGATTCGACAGCAATCTACCCTTGCCGCTCATACACAGGACAGCCCTGTATCACTGCCTTCATTCAGAATGTTTAGCTAGGGTGACCAGACAATCCATGTCAACCTGGACACTCTGAGCTAGGACAGGATTTGCAAACTACCATTTCAGTTAAAAGGACCTGGATTTCACTTAAGCACAGAGTTCTTGCTGCGTGCCGATTGGTCAGTCTCCTATAATCATGCACGTGCTGCTGCGTGCCGATTGGTCAGTCTCCTATAATCACGCATGTATCTCTGATGTTAATGTGAAATAGCTGGATGAGTCTTTCAATCAAGGAAACAAACCCGTCAAAGTGCAAGAAGAACTGAACTATTTAGCCAGGCACAGGAGCCTTTCAGGTTTTAAAGTAGTTTATAAAACCTGAAGTAGCTCAAAGTGTCCAAGATGACATGGATTATCTGGTCACCCTTAGGTTTAGCACTTGCTTTAATTCTAAGAATTGCTCCCGTCCATCTGCAGCACCTTAAATACTATCGTGGAAGTCGTTCTTTAAACATTGGCCTAAAACCGCTTTGTTTTTAACTTCACGCTGGGGTGATGAGTCAGACGAAAACCAGAGTACTCGTTTTACAGCGTCGTCTCCAACCTCAATATTCTCTGTGGGAGATTTCGGTCGTGGTTCTCGCGTTTCATTCAGTCTGCCCTCTCCTCAGCATCGGACGGTGGAAAAGGGGGGGCGGCTTCCTCTAGTCAATAAAGCCCGGAACAGGCCGCTTACTCGGCTCTGCTATAGAGTTCCAGCTCTCTGTCCGTGCGGCGCTGTCCCCGGGCCGCCAGTGACTGCTTCCGCATCCCAGCCCTGATCACCGGCTCCAGGAGCCTGTCCGAATTGCCCATGTGTTGCCACAACATCTGTTTTAAAAAGAGATATGAAAAACACAATATCTGCACGTGCCTAGAGTACAGACGCTGCAGCACGTTAGCTAACACAGTCTCTGCTTGCTGGCTTGGTGCAATGGTTTAGTGGGTATTGCTGATGCCTTGCACCTCCAACCTTGCGGGTTTGAATCCTGCCTCTGTTTTTGCATGTTTTCCCTGTCGAGTGCCGGTTTCCCACTGCATGTTCTGGTTTCTCCCACCCCCCGCACTCCGGCTATTTGATTGTAGAGTGCCCCATGTCGCACTGGCATCCTGTCCAAGGTGTACCCCGGCTGCAGCCATGAGTGACCCTTAGTGGGGGGGCGGTGAGTGGTTGGAAGTTGGACAGATGTGTGTAGATGTTGTTTAAGCCCTCTCCGATTTCGCAGCGTGCTGCTTTGAGTCAGATTAGTCACGAACTTGATGTAATATTGCAGCCTCTGCTAAATTTAGTCGAGTGATTCAGGAAGGCCAAGCAAAAACAAAAGTACGATGTAATCCTGTAAACACTGAAAAGAAAAACAGGCTCCTTTCATGTGGCATCCGTGTATTTTTAGGGAATAAATCGCCTTTTACGTGTCTAGCGTGCCGCCGGTGATCACCTGCGGAGCCTAGCCCAACGTTAGCACACGCACCAAACAGCCCTGTTAGTATCGCAAACGCTTTCTTTTCTCCTGCTGACCCCCGCCCTGGCGTACCCTGAGCCCAGTGTTCATGATTCACCTGGATATTTCCTCGATGAATTCACTTTGTTCCTGTGACATTTGCAGACTTATTTATAAACCGTGAGCCGCCGCTCATAATATGAGACGTTCTCAAAGACGGACGGCCGTCTCGCTTTCTTTTACAGCCCTGGAAAGTAAACAGATGTCTCAGACACCCTTGAGAAAGTGAACGGCGCTCACAAAAGAGGACCTTCAGATGAAGGAAAAGCCGAGCTGTCAGTTTTCCCGGCCCGGCCGTCCGCTCGGCGCGCATGCCTAGTGTGCGACTGTCAGGATAGGCGGCAGAGGTTGTTTTGTAACATCGTACAGAGAGAAACAGCACAAGTCGACATCGCGTGTGATCATTACCACTATTCAGAGCTGAACTGGGAATTAAAATCAGCCCTGGACTTTGAAGTCCCCCACAATGAATTTTGCCAAAAATGAGCGTTCCCTACAATACCCATTAGGCCACCAGAAAAATGTCCAGTATGCCAGGTGCCTAGTATTCCAGTTAAGCTGGGAACATCTTTTACTACATGGGGGATTACATTTTATTGCCTCAGGGGGAGTGAGATTTCAGCCTCTGTCAAAGTCATTCCAAAAGCAATCAAAAAACCACAAACAACTATTGAAGCCGACTGGTCGCCGCGGTTCCTGGGTTCATGTGTAAATGACTTAACGGGGAGACGACGGTGACAGTTGTGGAGGGACACAAGAGTTAAAATTCTGTTCTCACCCAGCCCACTGAACACATGGGTGAGGAGTCACCAGCACATGGCTGACGGAGCTGGAAGCTGTGCACTTGCCTGCCACTTTCCAAAAGACCGAAGCAATCAACACTCCGATTGGAATGCGGCAGATCCGACAGCGGGCGGGTGGACGAACGGGGAGGGAGCACGTAAGTGAGCAGTGCAACCGTGCGAGCCTCCATTCTCGGACTGGGGGCCTGCCTTCTGTCCTCCTCCTGGCTCGGGTCAGCTTACCCCCTAGCAGTGTCTGGTCTCAAACTGCCAGGCTTGCAAATTTGTATGAAGTTGTGGAAATGAAACTGCTATTTATAAGCGTAGGGTTTTGCAGCTTGATTTACTTCAAATGGGTCTTAGGAGGATGTCCCAGAGAGTCAGCTAACACCGTGGAAATGCTCAAAAGTTTTTTTTTTTTTTTTGCTTTTGTTTTGCAGATAATTTGCTAGATGAATCAGGGGCATCTGTAAGATAAAACGTGCAATCGCTCGCTAAAAGCTAAGTGAGACTTCATTGACTTTTTTTTCCCATTTAAGCCGAAAATGTAGGTGGAGAACAGATCAAAGAACAAAGATGAGAGTGCCCTTCGTCTCGGCAGAGGTGAACGGCTTATCGAAGGAAGAGGGAGGCGTGAAAAAGGCTCTAACCAGATGACGGTGCCAGGAGAGGCCTGTGCGGCGCATTCAGCCAGCTTAGCGGGAGCTTTCGGGGCTAATGGCCGCTTCAGGAACCACAACGAAAATGCTGGCACGAAGTTATCAGCACAGCACAAATCCACCAGAAGAATCACTTTGCTTGGATCGAAACAAAACTGAAGCTTGCCATGACCATGTCGTGCATTTGGTGCACTGACTAAAGTATTAATTAAAATTCTATGAATGAAGAAAAATATTAGAGCAAAGGTGTTATTTGCCCTGCAGTGACCTGGGGGCCTTGCACACACACTCACAGCCAGAGAAAAGAGGCATTGTGACAATGTCAAGCACACAATCCTCAATAGTTAATTCTCAGCCTTGAGACAGAACACGCAGCAAAACAGCCGAAGGCCTGTTACTCGCCCGTAATGCATTTCTGCCTATTCAACACTTTCTAAACAGTATTCGCGTTTTTTCAACCCACCTGCTGATGAGAACTAAGGGTTGCCAAAAGAACCATTTGGACTGACAGGAGAGAGGGGAGATTTTGAGTGTGGCAACTGGGATCTGGGCCGTGTTTTCAGTGCAGTCTTTGGTTGGCTAGGGGATGATGCACATGGCTGAAACTGAAAGTGCCCTGATGTGGCAAGGTACCTGATATTCCTCCGTCACCATGTGCCTAGCGAGGCTGCGTGTGCTCATTCCGTGAAAACGTGTGAAAATCATAAAGGCATGTGCTGTTTTTGGAAGAACGGCAGCATATGTGTCGAAATCGTCTGCCTCTCTGCCAATGGGATTGAAGTTTGATTATCACTGCGTCCTTTTTCATTTCTGAATTGTCTCTGAAATACTATTCCAGCTGACTGCATATTATAAATAATTTTCCCGTACGCTCTCACTTCATCTAACTGTAATTCGCAGTTGTGTGTCAATAGGGTAAGATATTGTATGCCACCACCCAGTGTTCAGGTACCACGACCTGCCTGCCATGGCAGCCTGACCGCCTGTCTCCACCCTGGTGTCACCCTAACAAGCCACGCCTTTTATTCCTTTGTCGTACGTCTCGTTTCCAACCCATGTGTTAATCACTCCCAGCTGCCTCTCGTTACGTCCCTTGTTAGTCGACTATATACGTTGTGTAGTATTTAGCATGTACATCCCAGTCCTGTGTTCCTCAGTCCAGTCATTAAGATTGCCTCGCCTGTCGGCCCGCGTCTACCCTTCTCGTTTCGGTCCCTCACGGTCCTGTTTACTTCAAGTCCCGGTTTGTTTAGCTTTGTTCAAATGAAGCCTGTCTTGTTTCGCCCCAGAATGCCTGCCCACGAGTCATCCGCTCCTCTAACTGTGACATCAGGGACCTAGATAAAAGATGCAGCACAATTTATTACATTTCACCAGAATGTATAAGTTCAGCATTAAGTGTTTGAAAAGTTCCTCACATTGTTACTGTCGGTTTACCAAATAGAATGATGTTTTCCAGCATGAAACCAAAAGAAATAAAAAAAAAAAGAAAACAAAGAGAAACTCTTTCTTGGCTTCAAACTGGTGTCAGAAATTGAAAGAAGTATCTGAATGAATAATACAGAAGATGTAAGGACGTCTGTTTTCTCTGTTCGACAGGGGAATTCACAGAATTTCCTCAAACCGTGAGAGATGAAAAATAAATAAATAAAACTCGCGACAGCCGAATATTGAACAATAAGCGTCCGACTTCGGTGGCGTGTTTGGGTCACGCTGAACCTGGCGATGCTCCTGTAACAGTCGGTATGACCTTCCACGGAAGTGGCGCTCCCCGGCACACCATGTCCCGTTCTGTCTTGCCGTTTAAAATGCACGCGGCCACCAGATGTGCAGTTTCGGTACAGGCGCGCCTGCTGCCAAACAGTCCCCATGCTGGCGGGACTCTCCCTCCCCAAGAATGTCCCCTTGGCCCATATGTCAAATAATGCCATATAACCGAGATGCATGCGAGTCACTGAGCTGCAGCGCGCATGCAGAGATTAACCGTAATGAGCATTTGGAGATTAGCTCGAGCCGGGGAGCGCTGATTAAACCCAGGCCGGCAAACTCCCCCGTCACATGCCGCGAGGAGCAGCGCGGGCCTTTAAAGGGTCTGTTTTGGTGCCATCCACCATCTTCTGCGAGGTCAGACTGCATCTGGGGAGGGCTGGAGTGTGACGGGACAAAAGGCTCAAGACAGCGACGTATCGTTGCTCCTACGTTGCCGACCGTGTCACTGCGACGCTGCATCGCCTGGGAAAAAACACAGCGATGCAGCCAGGGCCCCCCGACACCTGACGTTCTTTATAGAGTGGCCGTTTTATTATTGTTGTCGTTGTTTTTGTTTTTTTTTTTTAATCGCAGACTTCGTCATCTCGGAGCCAGCCCCGCGAACTCGCGATTTGTATCCGCAGTCACGGCGCTACGGCGTCAGAGCGACGCCGCTCTGCAGGCTCCACGCAGCCCCGGGGAGGGAGCGCGAGTAATAAGCTAGCTCGGCGGGGCCCGCGCTCCACAGCGCCTGTCATTCAGAGACCACAGGTGGGCGCCGAGAAGGACATTTTGATGATTTTTATCAGCCTGCGTTTCAGTATGTCACACCGACTCTCTTTAAATGTCAGATATTAGCTGTTTCTGGAACAGACTCTAAAATATTCACGGTGCTGAGGCGATGTCTGAGAGAGTCTGTGTGGGCGGGGCAGCAGTGTGATCTGACTCAAAACCGAAGCCCGGCTCGCCGCTCTCACATGTGTGTGGGCAGCTTCCAGATGGCTCCTTTTGCTCCTCACAAATGTCACTCTCACAATAAATGAGTGGTGCTGCAAAAAGCAGGTATTTCTTTGATGGAGCTGGGGGGGGGTCACATAACATTTCTTTGCTCCCCCATGTAATGCAAAGAAAAAGCATCTGAGCCGTTGATTCACTCTTTAGTGACCTTTACAGCATAACATAATAACCACCAATCACAGATACAGCGACTCTATCTCTGCTGCTGGTCTTTAGCAGTATAGAAATGATGAATACAACCACTTGTCCCTGTTGCTATTGGTCAGAAGCAAAGAAAACGGTTGATTCGGCCACTTTTCTCTTCCTGCTATTGGTCAGAGGCATGGAAATGGCTGACACAGGTGCTCTCCTGAGCGGGAGAGCTTTGCACAAACACGTAGCACCTTAGATTGATTAGTATTATTGGCTATTCCTTTGCCTGTAGCACCGTATTTGTACTATAATGGAATATTTATAGATTTTTTAATGACTTTGGCTACAATATGGCAGCAGTCCTTTATAACTTCCTTAAATTAAATTAACAGGCTGTAGTGTGGGAAGCCGGTTGGAAACTGGATCGCATCGTTGCATGTTTTAGTCCAACGTTTAATTGGTGCTTTATATTTTTATTCAGTTTTATAGCAGATGCTGTCCTTCAGAGTAACTTTTGCCACTACCCTTTACATTCACCTTGCCTATTTATGGCATTAGAGAGTTATACAGAGCAATTCAGTCGAAGCCTCTTGTGTCAGGGGGCTGTCGTACACTTCGGCATGTAGCATGTGTACCTGTACTGGTGGCATCTAAATTCCGTGTTACCCTACGGCCCGGTGCCACAGTGGTGCTGTGACGCCGACCCAGCAGCCCAGAGCAGGAGAAGAGCATTCAGTATAAGTGTGGGAGGCAAATGTCTTGTTTCAAAATGCTTCAGAGTTTTACAATGAATAGTGGCAAAAACGACAAGTATGACAGTTGCGAAAAAAAAATGTTTTTAGTTTACAATGAGACTGCGAGCGCATGACAGCTGTCGACCCCCCATGTGACGCCCCACATGACCGTCACCGACGCATCACCTGCAAAGACATCCATTTATTGGGTCTGAATTAAATAGGTGCATGTAGGGTAATGGAGACATTTAGTTATTCTTTTTCTAAGAATTACAGTATTATGTCAGTTGGGTGAAAGTCAGCCAGGGTGCCTTGCAGGCAGTCAAAGGGATGGCTCTCTGAACAGCTAACGCGGACATCTGAGTGTGTCTGGTGTACAATGAGAGAGACACATAATATGCTGATAGAGTGTCTGGCAAAAAAATTAGGGCGTTTGCAAATATTGTTCTGCCATTTGAAAGGCAGTTTTGAAATTAGACCAGTGTGAAAATCTCTGGCACTGTCCTACAGACCCCAAGATGTCACACGGCAAATAAGGTAGTATGCATGTTGGTATTAGACATACACATCTGTTTAGTACTTTAATTAGATGATTGGCAAGGATGGAGTGAGGGCTTTTAGTGTTTCCATGTAGGGCTGGTGTCAAAAGCTAAACACTTTGTTAAAATGTGGACCAGCTCTTTATGTCTTTATAATGCTTTATGAACATAATTTACATAATCTCCTCAGGGAGCAATAAAGTATTCTGAATCTGAATTTGGATGTATCACAATGAACAGTTATAAGAATAGGTATTAGGCTTTATGAATATAGGCATCATAGAAAGTGATACTGGTTTTTCACGGTTTCATGCATGCTTGTGTGTGTGTATGTATATATATATATTTATATGCATATTTTAAATGAATAATTTTTTTTCGGTTACCAAATGCGTCTGCTGCTAAAGTTACCCTGAGCATGAGACTCGGTGTTGAGGCCCTGGAGGAGCCCAAAAGACAGCTAGTGGCACAGAAGACACACTCTTTTAGAAAAGAAAAACAAACACCTTTTTGACGCAGGCTTGGAGGTGTGACTGTGACAGCAGCATCTTTGCTTTCTCTCCACCAAAGATCTGGAATATCTGCTAGTAGGCCATTAACACCTTTTTTTTTTTTTACTCCGACGAGCCAAGAGTGCGCTTCCCTGACGGTGAGCGGCTCCGCGGCTCGGGGTGTGTGCATATGACACAGTCTCTCTCTGACACCCCAAGGAGACACCTTCCACCGCCTGTCGCAGGCACATGCGAGGTTCCGGAGATCCGCTGTGCAGTCAAAGTGAAGACACTTCCAGGTACATGTGACTGTTAGAGATTCCCCTTGGAGTACAACCCCCCCCCCCCAAACGGCAGATTGGCTCTGTGCTGCATCAGGGATCCTTCTAAACATGGAGAGACTTGGAAGCAACCAGAATTTCTGCCTAATATGGAGTAGAGTCCATTAATCCATCTTACACTTGAATATCTAGTGCAGGGTCAGAGCTGGAAGAATAATTAAATATCAAGATAAAGCGTTTAATCCGTCAAGTAGACAGATGCCACCCGCAGTGTCTCTATCAGTTAAGATGTATAATGTTATCGTATTGTGACATGTCCTGTAGCATTCCAGTGTCTATAATTTGATAGCTCACAGATTTTTGCAGTCTTAGCTCTGACTAACTTTAATCAACAGCAAACCCTTAAAGAGACTGAACATTCTTCTCTTATGACAGCTGCAAAGGTAGCCATTTGTGCCCCTGGGGAGATGTAAGAGTGCTGATCTCTCCAGCATCACAGGAATGGGAACTATGAGATGTTTTTTTTTTTTTTTTTAATATCAGCAAAGAGCTGCTATATACAAGGCTAAAGGCCAGGTTTGCATTAAGGTTATAGTACAGGGGTGTCAAACTGCAGTCCTGGAGGGCCGGAGCCCTGCACATTTTTGGGTTTACCCTCGTTTAACACACCTGATTCAAGGCCTGGCGGCTCCTTGTGCTAATTACCATACAGCTCTTTAGCTCAGTCAGTTGTGGTGGGACGGTGAAAGGACTAAACTACACAGGACACCGGCCCCCCAGGACTGGAGTCTGACACCCCTGTTATAGTAGTTGTATTGATTATGCTGTTGAGGATAACAAACATTAGTTAAGGAACTTAAGAACCCCTTTTTAATGAGAAGCCAATTAAAGAAATTTGTGTTGTAAAGGAATGTCCCCTCGGCTTCAGGGTGTCAGGGTCGTCCCACTCAGAATTCAGTGGCCCCACTCTCCTGGATGTGAGTTAGACCAATATCCATTTATCTCCCCTTTTTTCAAAAGACTGGGATGCAAAAATGTAACAACCTGTAGAGCTGCAGTTTCGATAGTCATTTATAACCTGTGAGTCCTAGAAATTACTGCTATGTATCTTCATGAGAGGATTGTAATCTGAATTGCTCCAGGAAAATAGTAGACTCCATCTGATGTTTTACAAACAGGCTGTCACAAACACTTGCGGAACAGAACCAAAATATGGAGAAAAAAGGCTTTTTGGATTTTCAAATTGATTTTTAAATATGTTTTGAAACCATCCATAGTATGGAGATGGATGAAAGGTCATCACATGCTATATGGACAAAAGTGTTGGGACATCTAGGCCGATATGCATAAAACTTCTTAAAAATAGTCTTAAGAATAGTCTTAAGAATGGTCTTAAGAATGGTCGTACATTTTGACTTAAGAGTTCAAAAATTCTTAGCGAAAAGTAGGGCCAAAGAGCATTGTATAAAGGTGCTAATTCCTAAGTGCTGACAGAGCCAGCACTGAAGTGCCGTGAAATGAGGACTACAAATAAAATCCCGCCCCAACTACCAAGTTCAACCAATAGAGGAGCTGCACGGTGAATACATTAGTGACATCAAACCGTTAATGTAGGGCTTTATACAACATACTTTTTTGTAATTATACCTTTAATTGGTTGTACTAAAATCTACCTAGCACGTCACCAATCAATTTTCAGTAATAGATGCACATGTTGTATATATTAAGTCATAGCAAGACAATAGATTCTAAAATAAAACCAAACTGGACGACAAACGAAAAGGTTCCCTTGGCACAGTTGGTGCTTAAATGGAAGGAGGCTAGGGAGGTTACTGCAAGCTCCATAAATGCTGCGTCACCTCGGACAAGGCGTTCCGCAGAGGAATGTGAAAAAAGGTGGTATAATGTTTTATTTACCTCATGAAAGGAAATAGCAGCTTACAAAGCAAGCATGCAAGCTACAGGTTTGTGTCATTACTTATATTGCTCACATGTCCTTCGCTATAATATTATTATTATTATTATTATTATTTCCCATTTCTCTTGTTAACACACAGGCGGGGGTCGACCATGTAAACCTGTAAAGGGCAGAGATAGTAGAAGAGATATTGGGGGTGTCAAATGAGTCCATTTGCGGCATTGCATGTGCGCAAGATCCTGCCCTGCTAAAACTGAAAGAGTTTCAAAGAAGGTGTGCTGTAAATGTGATGGCATGACTCATGATATAAATGAACAATGCTACCTTTATTCGATGTGTAACTAAAATTGATTTGACACTTTTATTCCTTTTGAATGATTTGTTTATTTATTCTTTATATCACAGCATTTCAGGCATTATTGTCATAATTATTGTTGTATCTCTGCAGGACGTCCTTTCTTTGACGGAAAGTGCACGGTCTCCGTCTGATGCGTGTAGTGCTGCTGCAATCATGCAACTCCTAACTGGTTTAGGAGTCCTCTCCAGCTCTCTTAAAAAATTTAGGATCTGAGACCTACTCTTAACACTTATGAACTTTTATACATGTCACTTCCTCTTAAGTCTGAGAGTAAGAGCAAAATCACGTCACTCTTAGAATTGTGACACATTTAAGAGTGAAATTTTACGCTGAGAAGTTTTATGCATACCGGCCCTGGTTAACAATCTCTATTCCATTTAATCCCAAAGATTTTCAGTAGGGTATAGGTCAGAGCTCAATGCAGGCTACTCAAGTTCTTCCACACCCTTAATGGACCTTGCTTTGTGCACCGTGACACAGTCAAGCTGGAACAGAAACGGGCCTTCCCCAAACTGTTCCCACAAAATTGAAAGCATATAATTGTCCAAAATGTCTTGGTAAGCTGAAGCATTATGAGTTCCCTTCACTGGGACTAAGGGGCCTAGCCCAACCCCTGAAAAACAACCCAATTCCATTTTCCTCCTCCACTAGACTTTACATTTGGCACATAGCAGTCAGACTGGTAATGTTCTGTTGGCATTCGACTCGTCCACCAGACTGGCAGACAGAGAAGTGTGATTTGTCACTCCAGAGAACATGTTTCCACTGCTCCAGAGTCCAGTGGCGGCATGCTTTACACCACTCCATCCAACGCTTGGCACTGGAGTGACTTGCATGCACCTGCTCAGCCATGGAAGCCCATTCCATGAAGCTCCCAGCACACAGTTTTTGTGCTGGGGTTAATGCCAGAGGAAGTTTGGAATTCTGCAGTTATTGAGTCAACAGAGCGTTGGCGACGCACTATGCACATCAGCACTCGGCGACCCTGCTCTGTTACTTTACGTGGTCTGCCAATTCGTGGCTGTGTTTCTTTTGTTCCTAAACTTTTCCACTTTGCAATAACACCACTTACAATTGAATATCTAGCAGGGAAGAAATTTCACAAACTGGCTTACTGCAAAGGTGCCATCCTATGACAGTACCATGCTCGAATTCACTGAGCTCTTCAGAACAACCCATTCTTTCACAAAAGTTTGTAAACTTGACTACCTGGCTAGTGGCTTGATACATACCTGTAGCAATGGGTCTGAAAGAAACACCTGAATTCAATGATTAAAAGGTGTGTCCCAATACTTTTGTCCATACAGAGTTTATACAATTCCATTTCAAAGGACATAGGAGTCTTTTAGTCGTAGCTGAGTATTCTAGCTGTGAGATGATCTATGCAGATGTTAGGGTCTGATAATAATAAAATAGATGACATGGTTAGTTAACCTTCCAAAAGAGTCGAGGTAGTACCCCACTGTCCTGGCTAAAATCGCCCTCTGTGGCCCAATCAAATCTGGCCTCCTCATCATCCTCTTTATCTAATTGGTGAATTCTCTCCTGCCCCTTCACC
>JAODKN010000104.1:6435636-6446411 GCA_026774425.1 Petrocephalus zakoni | reverse complement strand
TACACCTAATGGCCACTACACTGGGCTCTCCTGCTGGACTGTACCCTATGCATACACCTAATGGCCACTACACTGGGCTCTCCTGCTGGACTGTACCCTATGCATACACCTAATGGCCACTACACTGGGCTCTCCTGCTGGACTGTACCCTATGCATACACCTAATGGCCACTACACTGGGTTCTCCTGCTTGTTATTGTAGGCAGCTTGCTCCTCCAAATAGTGAATCATGTGGCTGCAACTCAATATATGTAGCAAGCAGACAAGGTCAAGGGATTTAGTTACTGTTCGAATAAGCACCAGAGCAGCTAGGATGCGTGATTGGAGCGATTTTGAACGTGCTGTGATTGTTGGTACCAAACATGGCGGTTGCAGCATCTCAGAAACAGTCTCCCTCCTGGGACTTTCATGCACCACGGTGCCTCGAGTTCACACAGAATGGTGAGATGAACGAAAAACATCAAGGCAATGGCATTTCCGTGGGCAACAAAACCCCTTGCTAATGAGTGAGGTCAGAGGAGAATGGCCGGATTTGTTAAAGATAAACAAAAAAGCCACGCAATACCAAAATAACAGCTCCCTATGGCAGTGGTGTGTAGAAAGGCTTCTCTGGAGGTGGAAACGGGGGTCCTACCTGACCAGTTTTGGTGTCATGTTCTTGATTACAAAACTGAAAGCCATGTTAGCCCACAGTGACTGCCACCCTCTCCCAGTCACCCTGGCTTGTGCAGTTAGTGCACGGTTTGCATAATGCAGGTGGCTTGGGGGGGGGGTGCAGAGGGCTGGTAAAACTCAAGCGGTTTCACCTCAGCGTGACTTTGACAGTCAGCATCTGTGATGTTTTAGCGACGACAGAAACGCGATTCCCGCAGAGATGGCGGCCAGAATCGGCGATCGCACATCTCGGCCTCCGCGATGCCCTTTAAGCTTAGTTACACAAATAAACCGACTAATGCCAGGCTTTATTAACCAAAACACCAACCAAAAGATAGCGATTTCTCAGCCATCCCCACATTCCTGTCATTGCTATTATCTATACGTTTCTTAGAAGACAGAATGATGTCTTTGATGTTCGGATCTGTGTATTTTTTTACTACAGCAGCTGGTTAGAAACGTCTCAGCACAATTCTGTGATTTTCAGAGCTTTCGTTGCCTTTGCTATACTCCTCCTTTTCCCTGATATTAAAATAAACACGCATATATCCGAGTGTTTGGGCGGGACGTCATTTCAAGCGAGCACTTAAACACTTGATACAACTTGTTATCGATCTAATGGGTCAGCTTTTATTCAACACAACACCAGTAATGATTTTCATTCAATTCCAAAGATTTATTTTTTACCTGTTTAATGATTCATCGGTCCATCCAACGACATATAAATCGATATTATTATTTAAAAATGTGTTTATGTAAAGTTTTTTTCTCATAACTGACACCCATGTGGACTACACAAGCCATAAAAAAGTCACTATATATTTGTAAATGCATCACGCAGCAGTCAGTAAGGAGAACTTTATTAGTTCTGATGTGCTGTATACCCTCAGGCAGGTTAATTACAACTCCAGAAAACAGGGGAAAGTAAATATGTTAGATGTATGAATGTCAGCTTTTTCCTGTACTAATATCTGGATGTGCATATAGCATTTTTTTCAACCTGATGATTGGAAAACATTTTCGTAAATGTTTTGAAATATAATTTGATTAAGCTTTTATTAATTACAATTGGACTATTACTTATTATTATTTTAATCAAATTAAGTATTTTATGGCAGGTTACTTTGCATAAACTGGTTGGATAGAAATGTTCAGAAACTAAGTAAAATAAGCAGGTAGTGTAACAGAGATGCAGATGAACTGTCGGGTGCCTGAGATGCATGCTTAACCCTCTGCATTAACCCGTGACATAAGCAAGGCCGAGATTATTGTTCTGTTAGACAGCTCGAGTCTGGGAGCAGAGAGCTGGGGGAGGAACTGGATAAATCGCCAACCTGCTTCTCTGCTTCTGTTTCACCACAAGGCAGATGGTTCGGGGTTTGAGATCGCGGGCCGCGCCGTATTCGTCGTTACATCACACCACAGCAGTGGCTACAGTGGGGAAGCCATTGCCTCTGCTGTTCATCACAAACGAGGACCCCGAAAGCAGTCTTACTGTATGCCTGCACAGGATATTTTTGCCTCATTCTTTTTTTTTTATATAGAAAATATAGTCACCGCAGTTGTTTTATGCCAAAAATTTCAAAGTTATGCTCCGTTCAGTGAAGCAATTATTTTAAGAACAATAGCCTTGCAAAAATTATAAACCGAATGTGTGGAGCTTCTCTCGACACCTAACAAAACGGTTTAATTGATAGATGTCGCTCCAAAGGTTTTGCAGAAAAGTGGCCTGTTTGAAGACGAGGAATTTATTTAAGGAACGGCAAAGCAAAGGCGTCGCTTGTAACAATCACGGCCATTATAGTTTCTTTCTTGGCTCCGTTTAAAGGATGTTCACTATGGAAAGAAATCTGAGAAGCAGAGTGTCAAAACATCGTTAAGGGTGTGGGAGGTGAGCATTAGTCAGGCATGAAGCGAGTCGACGTGGGTCTCTGTAACGCGAGCGCGCAGATCCAGGTCCCGGAGCTGACTGAGTCTGCGGGTGTCCCCAAGCCTCTGTGGACCTCCCGAAGCTCTGGAGCTCTGAAGTCTGAAGCCGCGGCGTGTCGGACGTGAGGCCGTGATGCGTTTAACATTCATCGGGAAGCCGTCCCTCTCAGAACATGTACCTGTGAAGCTGCATCGCAGCTCATGACTAACATGTCCGCATGACTTTAATGTATTTCGGAGATGAAGGCCATCACAGTGCTAATTTAAGTTTGCCGTCGGGAGAACTGCCATGTGGGCAGTGACCATCCAGCCGGGACCCGAGGTGTGAGCTGCTGTAGTAATATCTTGTAGTAACATGGTTATTTGTTTCTAAATAAGGAAAAAGAAAACAAAAATGTGGGTGGGGAGTTAGCCGCGATTTATTTCAGTCCTTTCCTAATCCCTCCACCTCCGAAAACGCCTGCCTTGCTTGGGTAGAAACAGCGGGGCCCAGCTAACGGGCCCGGCTTATTTAGAGACCTCTCAGAAGTCAGCATCCCTTTAAAGGTCATAGAGATAACTGCTGTTTGAAGATAGCCTTGTACCCAGATGGGGAGCAGGTTTGGGCGGCACACAGCAGAGTTTGGGTTTGAGTCAGTGGCTTAGCCACTGCCGCAGCGTGGGCCGAACGCCCGATCGCCCCTAGCAACCCTCGTCCACCACAGCCACCATCACCGGCTGCCATTTGCTGTCACTGCAGGCAGGTGGCGGGCACGAGCTGGAGGGAGCGTGCAGCAGAGGCCCCGCGCACCGGTGCAGGAGAAGGCGCGGTGTCTGCGAGTGAGCGCGCGCCATGCCTCTCGCGGTGAGTAATGGCGAGTGGGCGGCGGGAGCAAATGGTCTCACTGAGTGGCACTGAGGAGCTGATATTCTCCTCATCGCTGCCTGTTACTCATTTCCTCGGAACCGTGTGTACAGTCACGGACTGGTGGGGTTACAGACGGCCGCATCACGCTCATGGCCTCTTTCTGTCTGCCATGTTCCTCATCACCTCCTCTCCGAGAGCGGTTCTGAGGAAGTTTTGCCCTGTGCTGGAGTCTCCTGCCGCTCACTGCCGCACTGGTAACTGCAATATTTTTGCGGATGCTGCTTTTTCTGCTGTTTGTGTTAGCGGTACGCTCGGCTTTCCGACTGCCATTGTAGTCCCGAATGCCAAGGTCATTTAGTGCAAGCCGATGCGATGCAGCTCTCCGCATGGGGGGGAACCTTATATTTCCACCGACTCTGAAACAGTCATGAACAACAGAAACCTGCATACCTTTAAGGAAGGAAGAGATCTGGTGACCGATCGAGTTTTAGATCGAGTGTCAAAAAAGACGCCCGGTATCTCTGTGTGTTTGCACTGGATGCGTGTAAACAAGCCGGATCCACAACAGTGCCAGTCCACGCGGGAAATACACCGGACTGTTGGGGACCTTTAAATTAGACGGACACTTTTTGGGCGAATTCTCTGCGCTAACAACGAGACAGAACTTGTCAACTGAATAGTAGATTTAGTTGTTTCCCCCCGTTAGAGCTGCTATTCATTTTAACTGGATGAAGAATCACAGAAAATGACAGGATGCATGGCCCTTAGATTCATTCTCCAGGTTTGGTTCTGTATGCTCTGCTCTGGCAAAGTGGAAATAACTTCCGAAACAATCCAATTGGGCTCCACAGCGGCTTTATGATGTAGAATGTGTCAGGGGGTGTTAGAGAGTCAGAGCTGTACCTCACACTTACACTACATCTGTCAGGAAACGGTACACCTTCCCATATCTGGAAATATATCCAGGCCGAGAGAAGCGGTTCCCTGGGTTGTCTAGAAGGTGGTGTCAGCCTGAATGCCACGGGCCCCTCTTTCATGTCGCTGTCCTCATAGCTGAACGATGGGAGTCTGCAGAGTGCAGTGGCAGCCCCCAACCTGCCCGCATGTGTGTGTGGGCCCCTTTGCTTCCATGTCAACGATGCTCACAAATGTACCGTACCTAGAAGAGATCTTAGAGCAGCGAGCATCAGTGAGATATCTGTAAGATCACTACTGTAGCTGGTTTGGCTTTTTTTGTCCTCAAATTCTATATAAATGTTAATACCCTACATTGAATCTCGAATTACATAAGGTTTCGATCATATTTTTAACATTTGAGTTTTCATTGTACAGATTATATAATCTGACATCCGATCACCGTACCGTAGATTATATATGTCAATAAATTTCCCGAAAGTCTTAAGCATCGTGCTTAAGAATGAAGTTTTCGCAACACATTTTAATATAAACAAAACACAAATCTTAATGCAGTATCTCATCTGTTTTTCTGTGTTCGTGAATCAGCTGGCCTCCGAAGCACCACGTTCCATTCTCTGCAATTTCATTGCTACCTATTATCAGAGCTTATGACTAATTTAGGTTTTCACTTTTATTTATTTATGTATTTTTACTGACGAGCATCTTAACAAAGATACGCCCAGCACATCTAAGGATTACCAGTCTCTGAGGAGAAATCTTGCATTTAACACGAACACTAAAATGATCAAGCACTGGATTAATTTTGAGCAAACGACATAACATAAGATACGTGAGACATCTAACGCGTGATTGACTAAGACCCACGACAATTTGCTCATGCTCAGCACTCAATCGGAGCGAGGGATGCTGTGGTCTTTCAGAACAGGAAACCCCCCCTTGACGTTCAGAGTTGGAACGTGCACCTTTTACCTGACTGTCATCACATACTGGTTGTCAGAAACAAGTGGCTTCTCCAATAAGAGGCTCCTCCATCTCCTCCAATCACAGATATGCTGTCCTCCACCACCAATGGATGCCATTCCCACCTTTCTGAGGGACATGCAGCATGTGATTACAGCGACTGGCCTGTTGTAGGGATTATAAGGACAGTGAGCGAGTGGTTTCAAGGGATTTGGCCTGGATGTACCCCGGCCTGGATGTACCTGCAGATGTTAGGTGTTTTCCAAGGGCAGAAAGGCAATTACGCTCCTCCTTGAAACCAAAAGCAACTTCGTAATCATAAAAGAAGGTATTTAATCGACTTGTTGTTGTTGACGTTTCCACTGCTCGCAGTTAGCGCCCCTTCCCCGGCATATCCCTGCGTAACCCTCACGACTGTATATATATAAGTACTTAGTTTCCATAGTAACCATCACTTAGTGAGACTGTAAGAGTTGCCCGAGTTCAGACTGGGCAGACAGCCGTCTCTGGCAGAGAAAAGACCAGATGTGCCTTTGCGGCACAGTCACATCAAAGAGGCTAATTTGGTGCGTCGAAGAGACTCCTCCGCCCCGAGACCCCGCGCTTGTGCCCCCCGGGTAATCCCTCACCTGCTGTCAGGGAGCAGCCCCCGAGGGAGAGTAAGGAGGTAAGCCGAAGGGAGCTGCTGATCCGGCCGGCGCTCGGTGGCACCGCGGCTGCTGGCTCCGCCCATTTCTTATTTATTTCCTCGGCTGTCCCCGTGGAATAGCGCAGCGAAGCGAAAGGTTACCGTAACATTGAGGAGCACTGTCGGCTTTTTCATCTTGTCTCTCCGCCAGCCCACTCATTCAGTTTTCCAGTTTATTTTTGAGGTTGAGCACCTGCGCGCGCGGCGCTGCGGGGGAACGGCGGCGTTTCCAGGCGGCTGAGCAACGCGCTGGCACCGTTCCCGAAGGTTAGCCGGTGACGGGCAGCCGCTGGGCACCACGGTGTCACTCAGCGGGGTGGGGGGGCTATGGAGGGCCACGGTGCCAAGAGGGGGGAGGGGCCAAGGGATAAGAGAGCGCCCCCCACAGTCCAGTCCATGTTAGCGCTTCTTTGCCAATGCTTACGATGATTTTCCTTCCAGGGTGGGAGCCCGTCTGGCAGGAGCGCCTTCGCCCCGTCGCGTGATGCTGACCCACAGCACGGTGCCCGCGCCGAGCCTCTCCTTCTCCCAGGAGGCTCATGTGACATAGTCGCGGCACAGCCTGGGGGAGTGCTCACATCCGCAGGCACACACCGATGAATTCCATTCCCGACCGCGCCAAAGAGTGCCTCCCTCCCAAGAAGAGGGAGTCCAGGCAGAGCTTATGCGAGCAGCACCCTCCGGAGGAATTTAAGTCTCCCGCACCCCTCAGGAGCCGGCCGGTGGGGGGCAGGCAGACGGAGCCCCGGGGGTATCCGAAAGGGCCCCTTTCCAATCCTAATTATGGCAAAGTGCTCCTACACAGCAGCCCGCCGGCCCCTCCTCCGCCCACGGACAAGTTTGCCGTGCCGTGGCCCCTGCCCACTCCTACGGCTCTGCCTTTCCACTTCTTCCCCAGCCAGACGGGCGAGCGCTGCGGCCCCAAGCTGCCGGCGTGGCGGGAGCACTGTTCCCCGGGCACGGAGCCCCTGGACGACGGCCTGCACTCACAGTGGCAGCGCGGCGAGCCGGCTCTCTCCCTGCATCACCCCGCCATCTCCGGCTCCTATAAGAGCCACCCTCCCCTGGACTCCAGGGACATGTGGCCCTACTGCAACATAGACAAGTTCAGCTTCAAGCAGCACTACTCCCGGCACTCGCCGTACCCAGACCCCCACCTGGACGGGAGGCGAACCTTCGCAGTGAGGAGGCCCAACGGCGTGGACGCCACGGGCAGCAGGAATGCGCCAGCTCTGCGGCTCCCAGCTGCCGGCACCTATCCCTACGACAACAAAATCAAGCAGGACGACTCTCACACCAACGGGAAGAGGAGGTACCTGGAGGATCACAGACCCTATAGTCGGGCCTCGGCAAAAGACATTCGGGCTGGCGACGTGCCTGGATGCTGCTCGCCGCCGGAGAGGGACCCTTGCGTGATGCCGAAGGCTAATGCCTTAGATAAAAGCACCTTCCCCGGTCTACCTCTGAGGGCTCCCTCTCGGGACAACTTCGACCTGTCAGTCCCCCCTGGTACGGCCCAGATTTACTACGCCCTGGGATCCATGCAGGCAGGCCTGATGAGGTCCCCGTTAACCCCCACCCTGAGCCAGGCCTGCCCCATCCCTTTCTACGGCCTACCCCCCGGGGAACCCCGCAGTCTGGGAAGCTCGCGGCTCTCACCGCTGGTGGAGAACCAGTCGCTGGAGGCCTACCCTGCGACTCAATACAACAGCCACAGGTCTGATGGAGGCCAGCCCCACTCAGGGCCGCCATGCCCGCGCCCGTCCTCCGGAGGGCACCGGTCGCTGGCTGACACGCCTGCTCCGCAGCATGCCCCGTCCCCCGGGTCCTCCCCGACCCCCGGGTCCTCCCCGACCCCCCGGCCGGCAGCGTTCCTACCTCACTTCAGCAAGGGCTCGCTGATTGAGCTCAGTGGCGGCCGGCTGCGGCCCGTGGAGGAGCTGCAGACCGAGGACTTTGTGCTCTGTGCCAGCACCAGCCCCGACTTGCACCTGTGCTTCTGCACCGTCCTCCTCATCGCCCCCTGCAGCACAACCCCCGGCTTCTTCAACCTGCAGCTCCTGCTGGCCGACCGCAACACTCAGGTGCGTGCCGCTCAGCTCTCAGCCCTCACTGTTGCCCAATTCTCTATTTCGTCGGTATTTTTTTGCAAAAGCTGCCGTAAAACTAAAACATAAGCTTCCTGTTGGCGGTCATTATTGACTACCTGAGTTGTACCAGCCGGCCCCATTTTCTAGGTGTGCTGGTAGTCGGTCTCTGAAATAGTGCATGTGAGTTGACAGGTGTCTTCCAGGTTAACGTGTCCTCTGTTTCTTGGGCTATCAGGAGTTACTCAAAGTCTTAGCTGAATACCCCTTCTTCGTCCGCGACCGAGGCTGGTCTTCCTGCAGCCCGCAGAAAACTGCCCGACTGTACGGCCTCGCGTGCCGCCAGCTCAGCGTGGATGACGTCTGCCTGGCTCTCACGCCGGTCCCCTCGTCCCCAGCGTCTGCCTCAGCCTCGCGTGCCAGCATCCCCGGGCCGGAGGTGGGGGTCACGGCCCGGTGTACAAACGCCAAGGAAGGAGCCAAGGCTAGCCAGCAGAGGCCCGCCATGACGGTATCCCTGCTGGCGGCTCTAGAACCCTCTCCCGACCTCGATAAGCCTCTCAGGCACGCAGAGCCGGCTCGAAAGCGCCACTGCTCAGCCCCCGAGCTCCTGACAGAACATGGCCCCCGGTATCCGCCCGCCGTGTCTAAACGCGGGGGGCAGCAGTAGCAGGTAGCTTCTCCCTGCCCACCCGACCTCTCCCCATTTGCCACGGAACAAGATCATCCGCCGAGCAGCTGGGAGAGGAAAAGCAGTGAATATTCAGCGATAGCAGCCCTACAGCAGGCGAGGTGGTGGCCATGTGGCCAGGGCGCTTTCACTGCTGCTTGGGAACGTCGAGAAAGCAGACAGTCGCTTCTACTTACCACGCATCACCTGGACAAATCAGGGATAATCGAGGAAGATCATTTTAAAGAGTCTAATGCACAAGACGAGACAATCAGAATATGTACTCAGTGTGTTTACTTTGTTTTTGTAACCGTTGTCTCTTGCCTATTGAAAGTGTTTACTGCAGGATTTATATATTACAGGTATTATATAAATGCTAATTGCTACAGCTACAAGTCTTGCGACCTCTTTGATAGTCACTTTGGTTTTTCCGCTTCTAACAGGCTGTTGTTGGAGGCAGTTAAGGTACCCACCCTCCCCGCGGGGCACGCGGCACGCTCCTCGGCTAAGCATTACCCACCAGTGTGTTTTGACCTTTTTTTTCCCCAGTGGAAAAAAAAAACACTAACAAAATTGCGTTAGAGACAATCCTGGCCCACGCAGAGTCTGACCAGGACGGGCTCTCTGGAGCAGCCCCCACACGTTCGTCGGTGTTAACACAGCATGTACAGAGTCTTGGTGCTAATGATGGGACACAAAGCCTTGTGAGCACTGACCCCCCCAGCCACCCACCCCTCCCCTGTGCTTTATTTGTGTTCGTTTATATATATGTTTGAATGCAGGGATTACAAAGGAAAGTATTATGAAATTTCATACGGGTATCTCTCAATGATCAAACCACGCTCTCCTTTCTCTTTCATTTCTTTTGATTGACTGATTGAACAGATTTAGTTGTTATTTTTTGTAAATGTAATAGTCATACAATTGTATATTTTTATGGTGGATCTGTAATACAATGTCCATAGGTATAAAGAAAGCTTTATAAAATAAAAAAAATATATATTAAAGTACGACAGGCTATTTTTATATATTATATAATGTAATCTTTGTTATGCATGATCACTGACAGACACAATCTGAACTGCTCAGAGAACCATTGACCGAACAGAAAGCACTACCTGAACTTCTCAGCAAAGAGAAAATATGACGCAGTTGCTATATCGGTGCTCGGCCACAAGAGGGCCACCGTTTTCTTCTAATATAAGGTTCACGGTGAAAATCACACACCTGCCGTATAATAAGGCATACATCCATCCATACATACATGTTCTCCAGTACTCACTTATCCTATGCAGGGGCGCGGGGTAAGGCAACAATACAGTTCAGAAAATGCAGTTTTTGAAGAAAATAATACAAACAACATTGACAACCACAAATGTTGGCTCCTACCTTTAAAATATTTTTGATTTATTTTTTTTTTGATTTTGAGATACTTTATTGATCCCCGTGGGGAAATTGTCCTCTTCTCACCTCCCCCAAACATGCTCTCTGTGAGAGCAAACTTGGCTGTGAAGGGCAGCTACCTCGAGGTGCGCCCAGGGAGCTGGGGGTTTAAGGGCCTTGCTCGAGGACCAACAGACATGCCAAGGCTGGGCTTGAACCTTCCGATTACCGGCACAGAGCTTAACCTGCTGAGCCACACTCTGCCCCCATAACTAATAGGTGTGTAATAAATATCTGCACAATGTCAGTGAATTCAGAATGCAAATTAACATGTGAAAATATAAGAATGACCAAAAATTCAGTGCATAATGACTAAAAGTCCTACATTCGTCAATCTGTCTTTTAAAAATAAACTGCAAATGGAAGGGAATGTAAACCTATGTGACATAAATGGCATAAATGACATAAACCTGCAGTTTTAAAACAATAATTTTCACAGAAATCATTTCTCATCACTGCTCTAGTGCAGAAATTGGAACAGATATGTGTAATGAGCATATACAGATCATAAATTAGTGCTGTCTCTGTTTCCCACCCTGAATCCTCAGTGGGGATTTCCAGCCCACATTCAACCCCCCC
>JAODKN010000104.1:6421155-6432447 GCA_026774425.1 Petrocephalus zakoni | reverse complement strand
GATCACTACCTTGGAGGAAGACGTATACATCCATAACTTTGCAGGTTTTCTCCCTCTCCAGTTTGTTGGGCCGGACCTGATGCTGGGCCAGGGGGCCGCCCCAGTACACACGGCCCTGGCAGAAGCGCTTGACGAAGACCCCATCTGGGGCGACCCACACCAGCACACCCCGCTGCAAGTGAGGCAGCAGGCGGGCCATGACCTCACAGACGGCGCCGGTGGCCCGCATCGCCTCCGGCAAGGGGAAATGGACCTGCTCCACAGCCCTGGGGCCGAACACACGCTGGTCCTCTGCGGACACAGCGCCGTGCAGGATCCAGCAGCCCCTCGGTGTGCTGGTGGTGAAGTCCTGGACCAGCTGGCCCTGGTAGAAAAGACACACTCGCAAACGAAAGTCTAAAAAAACAAACAAACAAACAACAGAGGTGAATAATAGCACCCGGACCCAACATTTAATGGGAATGAATGGGAATGAATTTAACATGCATAATTACTGTATTAATTTCTAAATTATCGATTTATAAACTTCAAACTAAACACTACAGGCAGAGGCAGAGATATCCTTGCACGGGAGGCACACAGCACCTGTTATATGGATCACTTCGTGGCTGGAGAGGGACACAAACGGAGAGGTCGATCCAAAGCCCAGCTCTCCCGGCAGAGACCATGTGCCAGGCATCCCCCTAGTCTCCATACCTGTCACGACAGCACCCAGTCATCATTCCCTGTAGCGCAATATGTCATTGCAGTGCTGAAGGCGAGGTCTGGGCTCCTATTTTCTGTGGTGGGCCAAATCCAATGTTCATGTCAGCAGGGGCCAGTTTTAATAATTCTCCTCATGGCCCATGAATGATATAATAAGAGTAGTTTTTACAAGATATTTATTACTAATTCAAGGTGAGATTTATGGGGGAAAAAATCTGTTCATCTTCATAGACTTGAATATAAAATTGAACCAGTGTTTCCCATTTTAATATCCAAGTGGGCCAGCGAAAATAGCGTCCAGCTTGTGCTCAGGTCTGGTGTAACCCAAAGAAACTGAGCACCGTCACCCAGGGCACCCAACGTGCGGACGCCCATACCTGCAGGCTGCTGGGCCAGAAAAACCGGGTCCGTCTTCTCGTTCCAGCCTCGATCGTCGGCCTGGACCGGAGAGCCACACTGCAGAGGAGGAGGAGGAGGAGGAGGAGGAGGAAGGTTTGAAACACTAATGGAGGATAAGAGAGTTGAAGGTGGCGGACAGAGGCGAAGGCTGGATTGTGTGAGAAGCAGCAGGCAGCGTGAAACAGCGAGACTCAGACATAACCGGACACGGCCAGATTCAAGGCCCAGGGGAAGGTCTGCTTTTACACATTCGGGGAAAAGCACCGAGCCTAATTAGCCTGAAAAATAACCCAGACATACATGCTGGCAGCAGAAAAACAAACATATACTGAAAAGCCTCTCAATCCAAAGTATCCCAGGTTCAGATTCTGAGGGTTGAGCGAGGGTTGTTTTTCCATTACAAAATGGACCATACTTTACCATTAATAAATATTTAGTTGTATAAAGAAGCGTTATATTGTGTCAGACATGGTACGACACCTTGGGCGGGACGTCGGCGGAAAAATCCGGAATAATTGGCGATGTGAGTGTAAGATGGCCAATCCAGGACAGGGTGGCCTTGCGCCCACATGGCGTTTCGACGGAGCCCTGAGAGGTGTGCTTGGCGGACAAATACCAAAGGTCCCCGGCTTCCTTGGGCTCTCTGAGGGTAAAGTCCGTGAGGCTGGTAAGATGCTGTGGATGTTGGTGCGGCTTACCTTGCGACCCGTGTGCTGATCTTCCTCCACACCTGCAGCCACACCTTGGTCGGTCTGGATCATGTACACTTTGTAGGGTTCGCTGATGTCTAACTGGCTGCGCTCAGGAACCTCCACAAAGTCGCTGCTCTTGTTGAGAGCACAACGCAACCGCGTCTTCCAGACGGAAGGATCCGCCTTGTCCCGGCCTTCGTGATACTTGCCCTTGTACACAGCCCATGCCTGACAGAAGAAAAAAAAAGACTATACCTGACCATACTCAATTACACTGTGCATTGTGTTGTATCTTTTTTGATTTCCTAATAGATGTTTTTAAATAAACATTTCGTCGGAAAGTTAGCAAACTTAATTGGCATCTAAATGTGAAAAGCTCCCTATTATTCTACCTTAATTTTTAGTTACTGGAAATATATTGATGGGCACGAGCGCACCTGCATTCCATGCTATCATACCTTGAAAAGCGCCGCGTCTTCGCCTTGCTTATAGTCCTGTTTTGCCGCATGCTTCCAAGGAATTCTGAACATGGTTTTCTCGTAGTTTTCCCAACAAAGTCCCGAGTACTTTCCGCTCTCAATCTGGGCGATAATCCACTCTCGCAGGCGCATCGCCTTTCTCTTGTCTTCCATCTTCTAACTACAAAGCCAGTACTGTTTCGGGGCCAGGCTGCTGTTACATGCAGTAGTCAGATCGAATCACTCACTTCTTAAATGACAGTGACCGACTCTAAGTAATTGTTCTTTGCTACGCCACTAACAAAGAACCCTTTTCACCGAGGAGCACTGCTTCTGAAACCGTTTTACCGTCTTAATTAAAATCATCATTTTAATGCCAAGCATGCATAAGCTGCTGAAATACCCCAAGTACGCAAATAGTTCCTAGGTGCCAATAACGGACATAAATCTACACACACGTCGCGAATTGAAAGTGACTCGCTCTCGATTTCCTATTTCCGACTTATGACAGCTAATCGGTTTCGCGAAACTTCCCTTCTTGGAAAATATTAGTTAAGAATCACGAATGTGTGCTGCAATAGCACCTTAAGTAAGAATATCTAATAATAATCAGAGCTAAGCATTTTTATGAGGTAGCTTGGAACAGCGATTTTATTCAGATTTTAATTCCAGATAGCAGGTGACTAGTGTTTTTTTTTCTGAGACGCGCAGTTCAGTCGTGCATGAAAATATGTAGTAACATGTTTTCTTAAAGTTGCAGGTTTGGAACTAGTTTATTGCAATAGCCTAAACCGATTTTTGATGCAGCGAATGACTGGAAATGCTGATTCTTGATGTAGTTTCATTGTGAGACACAGAAGCACACTGCACTCTTTTACTAGTACGTGTTTTAATTATCATTATACACAGTGTTAATGCCCCGTTAAATGCTGTGCAGTATACCCTTTGGTATTCCTTTTTAAAAACGAATGGACTCTATTGGTTAAATTCGCATTTCCGTCATTTGATTTGACGTTTATAATGAAAATTGACCGTCTCGGACCACAAAGATCAATTATGCAGTTGGTGTGTTTAGTGTACAAAAAGTTCGCATCGACATGCAGTTACGCGGGTGAGGCAAATAGCGAAGACTATTACAAAGGTGGGCTGAGACGGAATAAGATAAGGAGCTGGACTAGGGCTGTGTTAGGCGGCCTTTAAAATGCCCGTTATGAAATTGGAAAAACTGTGGGTAGAGCTGGTGTTTTATGCCTAATTGTGATGATATTTATATTCTACCTCCTATTTACTGGTAAAAGGTAAATATTAGCAGCCAAATACATATTTTTTTAAGATAACATGTTTAAGATAAAAGAATAAGCATGTGTTAAATGTCAGTGAACTTCATTCAGAGTAACAGATAATTCGGCAATTAGTCCACATGCGGTGTATTGCGCTGATGATGAGGAACGCTAGACCCAAGCTTTCTACTCCCCAGTTCACACGTCCTAGTCAAGCGACACTAAAAGTGATTTGATTTGCTTTTGAAATTTCCTAAAACTCACAATTTGATTAAGAAACTTTGAGTAATGTATTGTTTATTAAAGCTGTTAAAGTATGTTAGAATGTTAAGGTATACTTACGTACTGCTTAGGATATAATATGTTCTATGGGTGCATTAAGAAGTGCAATGAGTGTTCTGTGAATGCATTATAAAGGCATTATGAAGCTGCAGTAAATGTAAAGCGTTACCACACTTTTTCGGTCTAGCAGACTGCTTCAGAATTATTTTCTTCTTGTTGTCATAGTAACACTTTGGCCTTATGGGTTTGACCATACTGGCGGAAGTTGAAGTTTAAATAGGCAACTTCTCTGCCTCAGGTACTGTTTATCTTGTTTCTTCTTTTCATCAGAGAAGAATTATTGGTGGTCCTCAAATAAAATACCTCGCTATACCTAAATTGGCTTATGCTGCTGGCAGATTAAAGGTCAGATTGTCATACAATTGATACTCCTGATTCATCAAAACAAAGACTACATTATCTCATGCAAAGAGAATTTAAGTGCAGCATTTCTCATAAAGCACCACGCCGTGCTATGACACAAGAAGGTTTGTGTCTCTTTCGGTGAGTTGATTTAATTTTGGTGTAAAACAAAATTAGCATTACTTTCCACTGATGTTGGAGACGACACTTCTCTTTGGTCATATGAAATAGCATATTTTGGGGCGAAAGCCTTTTCTAACAGTTTTGCTATTTTGCTAAACATGGCAGATGGTTAAAGCAGTAGCCACTGCTCTACGGTACTTTGCTAATTCAGAACACAGAAGTGCCCAGACGATTTGCCAAATTGAGCTGATCATGACTCGCCGTTAACTGGAATATTCTGAGTTGGATACCTGAGACTTTAATCTCAGGGGCATACAAGCCCCATACTTCTGGATGGCAACTGAAACACGACAGGACCTGGAGTTGTGATTTGGCTAGCTAGAGATGCTTCCATGGAATAATTATTTGCATAGTGACTTCACTTGATGCCTTTTGTAGAAGTCAGACGCTGTCGAAATTGGAATAGATTCTGAAGGTTTTACAATAGGTTTCACTGACTTTTTTTTCCCACAATGTGAAAGTGAAATTAAAACCCTTAATTCTCAACACCGCAATTGAAAATGACCGATGTGTATAATCAAAATGCTAGATGCAATTAAAATTAAGCTTTATTTGAATATGATGAACAGAATGTATTAAGATTCAGGTTTCTCTGTTGTGGTGGTTTTGTGACAGGAAAATCCAGTGCTGCTGGTCAGCGCAACACGGCGATGAAAGCCAGGCCACACAGTTAATGCAGATTACGTGAGCAGTGTGTGACTTACCGCTAAACTCGGAGGGGGTTTCCATTCGGGGAAAGCACTCGATTGTTGTAGCGAGGCCCCGCCCAGGAACCATGTCTAACACATTAGACTCCTCCATCTCATGCTTCAACACCCCTATATTCATTTGCACCCCCTAATTATTTAACCCCTGAAAGTTTGTCATATTTAGAGCAGGTGAAAAGTTTAGAAAATCATAGCTGACCATAATATTTATTTATACCTCTGGACTTTATATTTTATTCATATACCTCATCTACACTTGAAGTTTGCTCCTATGTGGTTACCATTAACTTGGTATATGGTTGCAATGGCCTAATGTTTCAGTAATCTTCTGGTGTATTTTTCTAGCCGTGGCTGTATTGTGAATCACTTCAGCACTTTCAGTGAAAAGGGGAATTACCAAGAGTGATCTGATACGTCTCCGGCTTGGGGATTTTACGCGGGGTTTCTCTGTTTACCTCTCACATGCCCAAGTTCTCCTACCCACGTAAGCCACATGTATAACTTACATCTAGCCCATTTTCTCTGGTCGCTGACATAAAACTGAGGAAACAAATATCAGGCCTAGAAAAAGAAAGTGAGGCCTGGACACAAACTTGTGCGCGTGTGCACACACACAAACACACACACACACAAACCCGGGGAAAAAACCCTAATCACAGTCATGACACCCTTAACCCCAATCCAGCCCTAACCTTACTTAAAGCCTGGGTGACTGGTGACAGCCTCTAACAGCCTCTCTGAGTTGGATTTGACATTCTCTGAAAAAAGTAAGGATGCCAGCAACATGTCTGCGTGGTGAGGACCTCTGTGCATACAGTCGGGACACATGAGCAGTGAGCAGTATGATTCTTCACGTGCCTAAAGGGGGCAGAGTTTCCCTTTACGTTCCTGAAATTTGCTTGGTTTCAGGTCTGAATCTTTTTTAAGCACTCTGGACAGTTTATCACTAAACTTGCCATTTCATATGTCAGTGTTCTCATGTATTTCACATCCATTCAATATATATATATTGCAAAAACAGCATATCCAGTGCCGGCTTGCGGTTAGCTGGGAAGGGATCCTAAGAAGTACTGTACACAAGGCAAGGTGCACACACAGTCACACCCTAATGGATGTTTTGAGACACCACTCCGTGAATATTTGAACAGTGGATGGAAACAGAAGTAGCTGGGAGTCCCCCCATGATTCTCGAGAGGGAATGTATATACCATTGCATACATATTTTGAGTAGAAATCAACCCACGAACCTGAAGGCGTGTGGGACCATTTCCGTATAAAACTACAGGACTACAGCTCTTAAAGACTTGGGCTAACACCCCTGCCAGTGTTATAAACTAAGAAAAGTACAGGACAAACTAAAGATATATGTGACCTCTTTTTTTATGGGTGAAGATCCAATAAAAAAAGAATGTTGTAAAATTGTTATTCACTGCACTTGTTTTACTCTGATACTTTCACTACCATGTGAATATCATAATCCACTAGTATTTTCACTGTGACTGGGAAATAGCTGTTAACTGTCACTGTCTTAATTTATCTGGGGCAAATTTGTACATCTGCAAGCCTTACGATGTATTTTATTAAAACAAAACAAAAAAAAATACAAGAGCCAAATAGGGCCTCAAATTTCCATACAGAAAAACTACACTTTAAATGGAACATTCCCCGAACGCTGTAAAACAGCTGGTGAGGTTGTTGTGGAACACGGCGCTGTAATGAATCAGGGTGCTTGGGTAGTCCTCAGCCCCGGATACACAGAAGCACAGGGTCCCTTAAGCACAGCACCTGGTCCCCGGGGCACTCGCGGCAGACATTGTTCTGCTGTAAAGCAGCCCAGCATTGTTGTTAGTTTGATGAAGACCTGGGAATGACTGGCTTCAGTGGAATTAAATAGCCTCATGAAAGCGGGAGTCTCGGGCTAGCCCCGTCCTGGTAAACAGCATTCCGTCCTGCTGTGCAGATGGAATGTGGGCTCATATTGCAGGCGAACCTTTACTTAACTAGACAGAGGTCAATGTACAAATCTCAGACGCTTTGAACGAAAGAATCCCCAGCTGGTAGCCCTCCCTCTTTGTTCTGTTATGGTGCTGAAGGGGACAGAAAAGGAATAAGTTGGCATTTAAGCAGGCTGAGGTATTCAAAAGACATAAATAAGCACCCCTGTTTCCAGTGACATAACAACTAAGAACGGGACATAAAACACAACCGCGGTCCAGTTTTGCTGCAGGAATGAGGCTATGTAGCGCCACATTAACTTAGGCTTATATTACCATTAACCCTGTTAACCCTTGACCTGTAGCTAAGTGCTTCACAAAGCACAGGGTCTCCCAGGCACTTCTGGAGGGGCTCCGGTGGAATGGAAGCCTGCCCCGTCCCTGGGCCGCACGCTCTGGACACAGCAGGCCCTGACCCTGCCACAACACATGTTCCCTGTTTCGCAGTCTGCGGGTGGCAGAACTCGCTAATACAAACCAGCCTGCAATAAACAGGATGTTATAGAGGAGCTCAGAACATGCCTGGACAGAGAAGTGCTCTCCCCCCGCCCCACTTGCCTGCAGCTCTCAAGCTGTAATGGTTGCTTTGGGGGTGGCGTCTCATAGCTCTGCTCTCCATTATAGGCTTACTGCTGCGGCCTGGCTGCATCCTAGACTGCGCAACTTGACCATTGACATTCTCTCCCCCCCCCTGACCAAAGCCAGGGTCTCTCTACCCCACCTGACCCTCCCCCAATGCCCATTCACAGAATCTCTGTTACCTCTCCCCTGTCTACTGCAGTGCCCACCTCAGGTTCTTCTGCAGTATTCCGGCAGTCTTCCTTCTCTGGCTCCTCCCCTTGCCTTCTCTGGCTCCTCCCCTCACCTTCTCTGGCAGCTTCTGCTCCTTAGGTTTCATTGACCCTCTTGTTTCTGAGACGTACATAAGCGTGTATCCAAAACATCTGGCCCGTAGAACTACTGTCTGGATATCGTATAAATGAAGGAACTCCACAGAATCTGGGATTATCTTCTCTCGCTGTAGTCTGTCTGTTTTTCCTTCCCACTCTTCAGCATGTGTTTCTCTCAAGAAGCTGTCAGGAATTTAGTGGCATGTAATGTGCAGTACACAATGTCTTTCCATGAAGGGCAGTTAAAAAATGAAGAAGAAACAGCCCTTCCTACTTCTATTTGTCTGTGTACAGGTTCTGCTTTGGACCTCACCAGTATAGGAAATCCTCAAAAGACATGACTAGTGAGGTAATTTTTTCGGTCCTCACTACTTTATTTTATAAAAATCTGTTAATGCAATAAAAAAGTGAAAATGCCAAAAGTCTTGTATTTTGTTCGGTTACTTATGGTTAAGATTAGGGCTGGATAGGGCTTAAGGGTGCCATGATTGGGATTAGGCTTTTCCCCTTAGAAATGAGTGGATGGTCCTAACTAAAATAGGAATACAAATGTGTCTGTGTGTGTGCATGCGTGCGTGTGCGTGTTCCCTTCAACCAGACTTTTTTTTTTCTCAACACAGAAAATAAATACAAGGTTGAGAGGTAACTGTCCCGTAAAAAGCACCTGTATCATTATTGCACTTGCCACGGCATTTATTGAAATTTTGAGTTTGAATAAAATCCATCCACAAAACAGGTTTCATTTTTGTATTTATTGAACTACTTCTTGCACTAAAATGTTGAAGAAAGTACAAGTGTTTGGACTGTTACACTCATCATATGGTCTCAATAAATATTTCTCTTAAATAGGAAAAGTGGGATCTTTACAGCAGAGCGAAAATATAATCCTGAACATAAGCAATGCAAACTACTGGTTTTGACAAAAAATTCCATTTACAATTTTCTTTAATTCTGAACACTGATTATTTTTTGTGAATATTGAAATGACAATAGTCATTACAATCTAAAGACATGACAGACTTCCTCACTTCCTCAATGGTAACTCCAAGCTTCCTACTTCTGAGCAACTTCAGGAAATCAGATATTTAGAGGAAGCTACTGAGAATCCTACAGCACCATTGCAGCGTTAAAAACCAAAAGCTATAACAAAACCACTGGTTTTTATTCTTTGTTTTTTTGGTAAATGCTCACCGAGTGGTAAGTTGTATGACATACAATATGTTGCAAAACTATTTTTAATTAGCCATTGTCTTAGGAAGCATAAAGCATTTTGATTAAATAAGTGTAACAGCACTAAGTGAACTGGATATGTTCAAAAAATAATGAAACCCAGGAAAACAAAAATCTCAGTACAAAGTGTAATGCAGATTATAGTAACTTCCCCTTCATGTCTCAATCTGCAAATAAATACATTTTCTCTGTATTTAAAAAACTATTTACAAAATATTGTACAAGATATCAAACTGCTGCTCCACCTGGCCTTTCAGTCACTGAAATAAAAAAAACACTAAAAGGTAACAGAAAAATCTGACCAAAACAACAGGCTGTTGGCTGTCTATCGTTATACAATCATGTCTTTAAACGTTTCATACACAGTAGAAAGCACACGGAGAAAGAGTGTTACTTGTATTCGTGAGGAGGTGGGTGAAAGACAGTCGTGTATATATATTAGGGATGGAAACTTTAGCTGGATGACTGAAAATGAAATTAAACAAAAATAGTAGAATCAACATCAAGAGAGGTGGATCCCGTGTTCTCCTGTATGTCTTATAATTTTGTCTTGTACTTCATGTTTGGCACTGGACCACAAACAATTCTGGTATGTTCCCACGTACTGGCAATAAAGTGAGTTCCGGTTCTGGTTTTCTACTCCAGCAATGAGTCAATGAACTGTTTTGCTAGAGGGGGCCCATTGAAGATACTGGCGATACACAGACTCTCCCTTTAGGCATTTCTCCATCTTCCAATATGACAGGTAGCACATTCATCCACAGCATCCACACAGTGTTGCGCGTAAGTGAATTCCATCTTAAGAAGGCTTTGGTGTGCAGGACTTTCAGCTCTTATCCATTAGCAACCTGTGGCCCGGACTTTCTCCTTCTTGTCACACAATGTGACGATCTGTGCTAGCATTACGTGGAGTTTCTTTCATTTGGACTGAAATGTGTTCTTGTGACTGTTGGTTTGTAAGAACCAGGTAGCCTGGCAGATACGGGAGAGTCACGGAGACGTTCCTGCGTGAAGGAATCAGTTTCCTTTACCGCTCGGCCAACCCGACCTTCTCAAGAGGGGAGGCGGTCAGTGGCAGCCACAGGCCCGCACGACCATGTTGCGGTATTTCTTCAGGATGACGTTAGAGCTGTCATCGAAGTAGAGCACAGAGATAGCATGTAGCTGGGTGGGAGCACAGCAGGGCTTGGGTACCGTCTCCGGATTTATAAAGTGGACCTGAAGAAGAAGAAAGAGTGACGGGAATTGTTATATGGTACTTTGTGGACTTGACTTATGGTAAGCAAGAGAAACAGCCTTCACAAAGCTTCATTCCTATAATAAAGATGTGAGTGCATGACTAGCCTAGGTGCAGGGTTTGTCTGTACTGTCGGTAGAAGTTCCACTAAGGAATTCTTGGAGACTTTTATTTTATATATAACACTCCAACTGATAACATTTGTGAAAACGATGCTTTATAATTAGCTAGACTTAAAACCATACATTCTTTAATAACCATGCAGTACTCTCATAAGTCGGGATGGGTATCGTTAAGATTATAACGGTACTACTACTCTTTCCGGTGCTGCCTATCGATCCGGTACTGTAACGGTATTGTTATCGGTACATTGTGAAGAATAAGTCAAATTAACAACATAATTAACAGATTTATTTAACAAATCCCTATTATTAATCAACAAATTTGCATTATTATTTAACAAATTTACATTAAATGTGTAATGCAAAATAAAATTATACAAAAAATACAGCAATGTTTTAAACATTCCCGATAAGGGAAATGTAAAACAAACAGAAATTACTTTAATGCAAAGCCTTTAATGCCTTAATTTACACGCAAAACACCTGTTGCACATTTGGCAGCGCGCGCTGTCCGCATTGATTCTAGTGAAGCGCAGTCGCACTCCCGACCTCTTACCTCTCCACCATCATCACTAGTTACGGCTCGGCCGTCCCCGCCCGATCTGCGTGCGCATGCGCATATTTTACGGTACCACAAATGCGTTGAGATCTCTGTCCTATTTGTGAACGCAGGACAAACTTTTCATGCAATACCGTCGACACAGTAAGCTG
>JAODKN010000104.1:6391388-6402378 GCA_026774425.1 Petrocephalus zakoni | reverse complement strand
CAGACAGTCCACATTTTTGCTCCCTCCCAGCTCCCTGCCAGACAGTCCACATTTTTGCTCCCTCCCAGCCCCCTGCCAGACAGTCCACGTTTTTGGGTGGGAGCAAAAATGTGGAATGTCTGCGGGTCCCCGAGGACCGGATTGAGAAACACTGGTGTAGGAGATTCAGTTTTGTACTCAAATAAATATTGAGAAATAGCTCATTTGAAAAAGAAAAAAAAATCCTTTTCTTTGATGACAGACCAGCAGAGTCCCCTTGTGGAATTTTCACATATCTGGGTTTCCACGTATTCCCCGAGTTCTCCTCGCTAAGACCACCAGCCACAGATGGCTGCTCTAATGCATGCTGAGATCGCTCAACAATCTCAGAAGAAAAACAGATTTTACTCTGCCGCACACAGGGTGGGAACCGATGGATCCAAAGTGATAAAATATCCGTGCAGCTGCTTTGGCCCACAGAAGACCAGGGGCGTCTGTATTAAAAACTTGCAGAGTCCAGCAAGCAAGCTTCAGAGGGCTGGAATGTAAGACAGCTTCTTCAAGGGAGTGCGTGTGCAGCAAACTGCAGCTGCGCAGGCGGGCTGCCCACTCCCGGCCTGTGGAAACTGCCTCCGTGTGGGGCACCTGCATAGTTCCATAACCCCCCCCCCTTAATTTCCCCACAATTGTTGCCATCACAACCGCACCCACCAGCCTCCACCTCTGTCCATTTCAGAGCAGTGATACTCTGTCACTTCTTAGCAGGATTCCTTTTGTCTCCAGCACAGTTGCTCAACAGCAAAATCTAAAGCATGACTAACGCCCCGTAAAGGAACAAACTTTCCAAAAAGACCCTTTTTGAGAGCCCAATTACTTGCCTGTTAACACACATTATAAACCAGGGGGGAATGGCCATGGGCTGAGTGGCATCTGTCCAAAGGCAGGTTGCAGAGTGCCTTGCAGCTTTACGATAAAATCCACCGCAGCGATTACCCATTGTTTACGTATGACTCACTGCCTCTGTTTACTAGCCGCCTCTCAGGTACTGTATGCTAGGTAAGCCCAACCATTCGCCGCCAACATTTCCAAAAGGAAAACACACACACACACACCTATGTACCTATCTAAATGGGGACCGTCCATTCATTTCTATGAGGAAGACCCTAATCCTATCAATGACAACCTTAACCCCTACCCAGGCCTTACCCTAACCATAAATAACCAAACAAAATACCAGACTTGACTGCACTCACTGATTTTTATAAATATATATATATAAAACACACACACACACTAGGAAGGTGCTCACAGAAGTGACCAGAGGTTGATTGTTTCAATGGGTTTTCACACTCTCAACATCTGCTGCAAATTAAAAATAACAACGCATATTTTATTCACCGAATAAATTCCTGCCACAGCTACATACTTTGTACGATGGCATCCCTCTCGAAGCAGAGGCTGGGGCAGCGGACTTGGATCAGGAATATCACAGGCCGAGGGAGCTATCGGGGATGGTAACTGCAGGTCACATACTGACACTTGAGGACAGGCACTGGGGGACCATTCACAGTGCTCTACAGCCTTCCCCGAGCAGGATAATCCACACAACAGAAGGGGAAGCTGTGACTAACCCTATTTGATAAGATTGTTAGTGGTAGGAAATCAGAGAAATAAGGGCTGAACCATACCTCAATTTCCACTGTAAGGGAAATAACAAATAACAAACTGGCACGTCATCCGGCTGCTACCCTGAAACTGCCGGCTGAAGCCACCGGGCAGGGAATGACTTCAGTGCGTGTGTCGGATCTGTTCCAAACCGACAGGCAGCACTCTCTGGAAGCTGTGGTTTGTTGAGGGGAAATGTCTTAATTCAGTGTGTCTGTGGGCTGATGCGCCAGGGACCACTGGGATCAAATCAAAGAGCTAAGAGCAGCAAGGACATGTGGACGGAGCTGGGCTGCCACTCAGAGGCAGAGGAGTCCTTGGCAACACAGCCCCCCCCCCCCAAGCAGGGAGCCCGGCAGTAACAGGGTACCACCTTACTCTCCCCCTCCTACGGGAAACTCACACTGTTTCACCCCCTCTCTCCCTCCCTCATTCGCCTGCCAACCAAACCCTCACACCATCGTACCTTCGCCCTGACGCAGGAAGGAAAAAGGGGGGGCGCTGAACGTGAAACAGAAGTGCAGCACCTTCCCGAGGCTGGCATAAGGCTTGAACTGTCTAGGCTTCCTGAATCTGTCTCAACATGCTCAAAGCGGGGGGGGGGGCAGCTTTCACAGCTGTGATGCCAACTGCCCTGCTTACATTTATTTGTTTGGCGACATACGACTGAGCGGCCAGGGTCCCTGGAGCAGCTGGGTCTAACCCATGGAGCCACATACCTTCCCACTTGGTATGGGATGGGATTAATACAACCTCTCATTCACCGTGCTTACATTTCCATTCAAGAATACATGCGCTAGCAATAACATGCGACTGATTACGTTTACCGACACGATTCAGATACTCCGCTTTACAAATGTCAGTGGACTGAGTGACTCACAGCTGATGCACAACTTGCAGACATCCCACTGCTCCTTATGAGATTTCAACCCGAGTTCGCAGACTAAACTGTTGTGTCAAAGCAAAAAGGTACTCACAGCTCCTACAGCACCCCATAGTGTCTACACTCACTGGGAACGAGCGAAGAAACGAAATGCCTCAAACATAAGGCCGTGCAGCAACAAGTTGACCACCAGTGTCAGATTATAGTGGCGCACGGAGGCTCACTTATAGGAATCAGTTGAAGTAGGAGAAACACCCATTCCCACAGGCCACATGTCAGATGTTTCACCACGACGCACTGAGGACTGTGGTGAGCAATCAAGGGCTGGATTTAGGGCAACAACACTATAATAATCCAAGCCTTCCCACTCCACCACCGCATAGGGGCATGCAGTAATTATGGATAACATGCAGAGAGAATTGCTGACCCAATCGGGCATACAGACATTTCAGAAGTCGTTACCTCTAATTGGTTATTAGGCCCTACATAATTTTAGAAAATGAATTTAGCAGCCAATGGCCAAAATATGATCATTTTTATTCTTGTCAACTGATAAAATGACACTTATAACTAAGCTATAGAAATCAAGATTTGAATGTTGCTTACGAAATGTAGATTAAAACGTACTACCATTTAGTTACTGTTGTTGACAAATATAATAAAAATGTTATATGGCTAGATACTTTTTCGAAAAAAAAAACAAATAAAACTAAAACCAGGACAAAATCTGAAAGTTAGGTCACATCATTGTCATTTGCCAAAAAATATAATTATAGTTTTTCAATATTTAGCAAACATGAAAAATTTTATTACAATAGAATGTGCAAAAAATGTCCAGGGATCACAGAACATCCAGCACTTCCAAAAAAAATTATATAATGAGGTTTCAGTTAAATAAGGCTAATCATTGTTCATCAAGTGTTTCCAAATGTTTAGAAACATCTATTACTTTTACTGAGATTTTTACTGGAACTGTTCGTTAAGCTCACATTATAAATTGTGGACGGTACATGGACAAAGAAATCTCCCTGTGGTGCCCGGAAATCCCTGAATCCTCGTTAAGCACTTTTTACTGGAGAATCGGGACCCATTTCAAGCTTTGTGGTCAAATGCAACTGTGACAGTCAAAGGCTAAAAAAAAGTCACCACGTAGAAACTCTCACTGTAATTACAATTTTCAGAAAAAGAAATAGTGTCACCTCCCATTCTACTGCCAAATATACCAAGAATTATCCTTACCAGGATACACGGGAAGGAGCAAGACAATATTTATTTTATATATATATCACTGTATCTCATGTTCCCTTGGCATTTTGACAGGTTTTACCAAATAGCAAAACATTGTATAATTATGAGAAGAATAATATGGATTAGTCACTTGATTATGTATATTTCGTAGAGAAAGAACACCCAATACCCAAAGGTCAAGAAACCAATTAAATAACAACCACAACCATTGGACCAGCGTTCATTACTAAATGAATTTTGATTAAACTTAACACTTGAAAAACATGCAGTCATGAGTTCCAATAAGTGACACTGTTCCAAGAAATAACGTCATACATCACAGAAAATGACATGCATAATATCAGAGCCGTTCCCTATGCCGGACAAAGGCAAAGTGACGCATCTGGTAATAATTAACACTGCAAATAATAATACGCGGGCCAATCATTACACACAGGGTTATGAATGATTTTTAGATATTCATTATGAAAGATCGAACCTTTAAGGGCAGTATAGCTGTAAGTGTGGTACTGAGGTTGTCCCCAGCTGAGATGGCAAGTTACACTGCAAACACACGCACGACGTAATGGGTTAATAATATCTATATTAACAAACTGCATTCATGTCGTCCCCTGGCTATCGCTTGAGAAACTATAAACAGAGATGTTGGCTTCAGCACTCATCGGGTCAAATACCTGAAAATTAGCGTCTCAGGCTTTCTGGTATGCAGGGGAGCTGTGGTAACGACTAAATTATGTCATAGTATAAATATTGCTGTTAAAAGTTTGAGTAAAAGGTTTTAAACTGAAGCATCCCAAAATTTCCTAGGACTGCGTGGAGGCTAGTTTTCAAAGCTGACGTCACATTACCCGTAAATAAATTAGCCTGCAATAAGAACGATAAACCCTGATATTTTCACTGCGTAACAAATAAGCCAAATATATACCAAATGAGCCATAACTGAAGACGATATTCAAACAGTTCACTGTACCCATTGCCATCACCATTACGATAATAATACGTCTACTTGTAAAGCCATAGGACATATGCCCGTAGGTAATTTGCCGACCCGTATGTCTTCCTTTTGAAGCACTTGTCATGGAAAGTAATGAAACCGTGCATATAAACTGACAACTGCGCAGCCATTCGTTTATTTAATCTTCCACTGGAATTATATTATATTGCGTGGCAATGCAAAAGATATACAGCAACTACAAACCGGAAGATTGTTCGCCTTTGCGTAATAATTTCTCCAATAGAAAGAAAATGTTCTAAATCGTCTATTCGCGCATCGATCCATTTCCTATTACATGTGTGTTAAAACCCTGGCACTGCGTCTCTGATTAAGCAGAATGACACCGCGGTAAATGCAGACGCTGCTTTGGAACGGTACCTAAGTTGACGAAGCTCATGACCATATCGGCATCGTTAAGGAAGTTGCTGTCCTGCAGAGTGGCGACAGGTGGCCCCTGGGTGGTGAAGACGGGCTTGTAAGGGTACGAGTAGCCGTCCTCGGCCCCCTCCGTGGACATGGCATTGTAGAGGTCCAGCATGAACATGGGGGCCGCGTTGTGCTTGCCGTGGAGGTGCGGCCGCGGCCGGTGCGGCAGCCCCAGTATGGAGAGGATCTCACGCTGCATCTCCCTGCGCTCCTGGCTCTTCAGGCGCCGGTGGATGAAACTCGAGTGCACCTCGTTGTCTAAAGTGAAGTTCATGAAGACCGTTTCGGCCACCGCGCAGCAGCTCCACGCGAGAAACAGTGCTGGGATATTTTTATTCAATATCGAAACCATGCTGTATTTACTAATATCACGCTGCCCCCGCTTCTCCAATTAAAATTAAGTGACTACTCAGCGGATGATCTGAAACCCCCCCTAAATAAGATATACTTGCTTACAAAGCTGCAGTATAGTACATTAATTTAAAATAATTCGTGTCCCCGCATCAGCTCAAATCCCTCAGTGAGGGAGAAGTTCCCTGGCTGATGCATCAAATTAAGCTTCTCTCTGTTTGCTGTAGTGTTCTACTTAATCCAGCCCTGCATATATTCCTCTGCTGGTGAGCTCGCCCCGGGACGCCTTTCCCTTCTGCCGAGACGCGCCGCAGCCAGTGCAATGCTGGTTTAAAGTGCAGAAAGCAAAGTTTGAGGAGGCGCTGTTTTTGCTGGGAGGGGCAGGAGGCAGCTGCTGTCGCCGCATTACAAAGCGCTGGAGGGGGGGGAATATGCGATCGGGGTCGGGCAGGTAAGGGGGAAGAGCCATCAAGGTGTTTGCCTCTGTCTTGGTAATGACTGGGTGGAGGCGCCGGAGCAGCTGCGGAGCTCAGTATTGCGAACGTACCAAAGATCCCGCCCGCTACTCCGTCCAGCCGCTATAGTTTCTTTTGTTTGCAGGTAGCGGCGGCGGACGCCGGCCGCCGGCGCCCCGTCCTGCGGTCCATTGTTACGGGCGCACGGACAGTCGGTCTCGAGCGTCTGGGGTTCACCTGGGAGCGGCGCTCAAGGCGTTTAGAGTCCGCTTCTGGAGACAATGTCACTGAAACGCGAGGGTTTATTAAAAGAGGCGATAGCGGAAGTACTTAATGTAACATCCATAAATGTGCAGTTTGGATCCTTTTTGTCCCTACCCCCCCCGAACTATAAATTAATTTGTAACATGTACCGTAGACTGTGTAACAGTAATGAAATATGTTTTAATTCTGTATCGCATGTACACAGCAGAAATGAGATATGAGGTGTGTCTGGCACTTTATGTCTCGTCCTCACAGAAGAATCTTTACTGAAATGTCTTACTTGTACGAAAGTTATCCTGCGCTGCTTGGAATCAAGTAACGTTTCTGCAGACTATTCCCTAAGTTTAATTTTAGTTATGCAAACACTTCAATGGCGAGTATATGAGCAGAGCAAATTTAGCTTTATATGACATACTGGAGGAGCAGTGTCTTGGAAATATAACTGTGTGTCAATCCATATATTACTGGTAGACAACTAGGAAGTCTGCATAAATTTCATAAATGCGACACAAAAGGATGAGTTGCATAGGTGCAGATGTTTTCCAGCTGTTGTGCCTCTTCCACACCCATCGTACCACTACCAAATCTTACCTACTACTCCATGTTACTATTCCAGTTCATTCATTGAGATTTGATTTTAATGACCAGCTTTGCTGGGCCAACTACCCATTGTAAATGCATCTGTCAGACTTTACTTAAACAGCCAAGAGACTGACTGGACAATTTCAGATTACAGGCAACAATGACAGAGGGTAGCTGCTCTCTCAACCTCCCTGATTGTGGCTTGATCTTCTTTTTAGAATAATTACTGTATTTTTTTTAAGATAACAGTAAGATTTGGTTTATATTCCGACCATTGCTATCGGTTTGCATTTAGTGCTTTTGTTTAGAAATTAATGTAATAGCATTTAAATGGCTTTCAGTGGTAGGCTCCTTGTGTAAACATGTCCTTTGGGTTGCTCATATTGAATAACAGAATGGAAGCAAGTGTTTACATTGCGGGCTCTGATTGAGGAGTTTAAAGGAAACATGGTTTCAGTTAAGAATGTCCAGGATCAGATTTTGTAAGCTAGGTCTTTGCTCTCGACCCATGGAAGCAGTAAGCTGAAGGTTTGTCAATTTTAGGAAGGACAATGTGAACAGACCCCCTTTTGTTCTGGTCTCTCTGCCCCAAGTGACCTGCACAGTAAACAGTGACAGAGGCCTCATACTGAGGTGCCTTTGACCAGGAGAAGTAAAGCAGACCTTCCTATCTCTCCCCCCACCTTTCCAGTCCACCCCACCACACACACAGTCACAAAAGCCACACACTCTGTACCCTAATGACTGCCAGTGCGATTTCCCAGTACACCCCACCACATTCTCGCTTTGTCATACCTGTCAGAATCACACCTCTGCTACCGTACGTGCACTGAAATGACACACATGCTCAGACTCTTAAAACCACCTTAAGACCCTCCTCTCCCAAAGTAACATCCGTAGAATGAGCCTTGTGTGAACATATGCACCAGTAGATCGTCTCTATATGTCTGACACACAAGCTAACATTGCACCCTTTAAACCTTTGCGCTATGTTATAAATAAGCATGTGGTTCTTTTCTCCTGCGAAGAAACAGCCAGCCTCTCCCAATGAAGGCACATCTGTCATCTTTGGGGTTTGGGTAAGTCAAGTGATAGTCATAAAACAAGTGGTAGGTTACATTTGCAGATAGCGATAAATCCAAATGATCATCACTAGTTCTGGGGTATTATAAGGCAACTGATGCTATGAATATTTACAAGAGATTTGAAGTAGATTTATTCCGAAACGTATACCTTCGTGGTTTACCTGCATTATCCTGCATTATGCTGCTGTCTTTGAACCCATTTATATAAGAAATTCCAAATCCAGATAACAGACCAGGTCTGCAGGCTGCCACGGGACATTGTACTGTGTCATAGTTAGTGTCCGTGCTAACACCTCCTCCCCCCCACAATGGGCCGCACAGAGCTACCCCCACAGACACCAGCAGGTCTCACCAGCCTGTCTCCCTTTCAAAGAAGCAGCACTCCTGCCATTTGATTTGCGTTCTAACAGTTTTGACAGGGGTCAAATTAATATTTATTTCCAGCATGGCCCTAAAATGCTGTCGGCTGCACTTCTTTGAAGGCTTAGGGCAGAGCTCAGCGGGGTACTCTTGAGAGGATACAGTGAAACAACTTAAAGTGACCTTTAAATGATGCGGCGCGGGGTTATTGGGGTCGAATTTTTCCCTGTCTAGCTTCTTGGCACTTTCCCACTGTGAGCTGTGCTATGTGCACCAGCCTGTAAGACACCGGGCCAGCAGAACAATAGCCAATGTTCCCCTTCATGTTTGACACTTCCCCTCCTTCTAGCAGTGGGCACATATGAGACGCAGCTGTCTGCTGCAAAACATTCCTGGACGGTTTTGTTTTTTTCTTGGGCTCGCTTGCACAACTTCATTTTCGTGTACCCTGTCATTTCTCCTCATTTCATATAGTTAAAATCGAATTTGTTAATTCAAACATGATAAGATACCCAGATCTTCTCAGAGTGAGAGGCTGTGTCATTTTCAAGGTGTAGTTCTGTTACCCTGTGATTTTGGGGCAGAAACTCTATCATGTGTCCTTTTTTTTGCACCTGCCTGACTAAGAGCTGTCTATGTAAAAAGCTAGTGAACAAAAAATAAATAAGGGCCATACAGGACTGGATCAGGGCATGTGCCCAAAGCATGCATATAAATCAAATTCATGACAATGAATGTATCAAATCTCATTGCAGCAGTCCACTTAAAGTGTGTGATATTGAATGTGTGTACAGTATTTATGCACAGGCAGACAGCATATAGATGAAAGTCTCCTGGCAGGTGGACTCATTCTTATGAGGCACACTGTGTGGAGAGTTCAAAAAACATCATGAACATAGTATATCAACAAACAACTGTGAAAGTAATATGGTCTTACTTCCACGCTCTGCAGGAGAGGATATGCGCACGCGAGTCGTAGACCTTAGGATTCCAGCATGGGGCTAACAGTAAAAGGTCCTGGTTGTACGTTAATGGTGTGGGGCACATTTTCCTGACATCGCCTGGGTCCACACATTCCATTTGAGGGCAGAGTTAATGCTCCACATTATGTTACCACCCTAAACAGCTCCTGCTATCCATTATGTGGTGTTTCTTCTCTGCTAGAGGTCTTGTCTTCTGGGGACACACAAAGACATTCATGGGCAACATGTTGCCCATCATCTTGGATGAAACATCTGCTAGCTCGTCAGGCAAGGTGCCGACAGCAGGAGTTAGCGGTGGTAGATGTTTGCCATGTAGGCCTCATACATCACACTGCTGAAGAACATCAGACACGTGAAGAAAAGTGAAGTGCAAGCAGTTCGTACCTCCATGAAGCCAGCATAAATTTCCATTATTAAAAAAAAAAGTAAAAAGCAACTTTTGTCAGGCAACTCCACAACACTCCATGGGGTGCCCTATGTACCTCACCTTTTACACGTGGCCTCAAGCATTTCTGGTGAAATCCCACTTAACAGTACCATCTTCCAGAATGTGCAGCTTCCAGTAGTCAAATATTTCACATAGCTGAAAAGGAAATATGCCTTCTATGTCAGGCCAAAATACCGCAGGATTTTATTTGTACCACATGGGTTTTATGTATAATTAATGTGTTGTTCTCCTATCATTGGCCTATGATTTAATTTCATTCACGAGAAGATGCCAGCTTATATGTCACAGTAAAAAAAAACAGGATGGTAACTTCACATAGCTTGTTTTTTAGTATGGCACTTTGAAGGTGTGACTGTAACGTTACAGTAGGCAATCCACTCTCAAGGAAGGACTTAGGAGCTATTCGACAGCACTTACTCAACCTACTATTCAACTTGAACGTGATCTAGTTAAATCTGGGTATATATAAATGGTTACAACTGTGAGATGCTTTTAAATAACTGTTTTGGGTAAGCCAATAACATACTGTTAATGACAAGTGCTGTAGTACCATAGTATATATAATTGCCTCCACCGAAATGTTTTGACTGGGATCCTCTTCTTTGTAATCCATTGCTGGAGTTGATTTGTCAGTCACAGCCTTAAGCCATCTGTTACAACTTCTTTTGGGGCCACCTACCGGAATCCCATTAGCGGCCCTACTCCGGGCACAGCGCTTTGGTAAAGGCGGATGAGAAACTGGGCTGGATCTGCGTCGAGGCCAGGCTGGGGGTGTGCGTAAAACATCTCTGTTTTCTATTTGTAGGGATTAAGCTGACAGACCTGTATTTGGTTTCACTGGGCCTCTGGCTGCAGCTAATCCCCCTCACCTGCACCCACCCCCCCCCCGCACAGTGACCTTGTGACCCAGTGCAAACACTCGTCCCAAGACAAGCACATAACTGGCTGCACTCAGTCTCCACAGGTTAATGCCTCACACTTGCCAAGGATCTTTCACAATCCAGGAGAACAGCAGGCGTCCCTGCTTTTTGGGGAAAAAAATAACCCCAGATGTTGTGGCCTTTCACAGATTATGGATTTTACTTTTTTTAATCAAGAGATAGCAATTAGCTACCAATTAAGGACCGCGGAAGCAGCCTGTCACCAGTACTCAGGAAAGGGGAGAACTCAAGTACAGCTCTGTGTTAAGTGACACTTAGGGTCAAACCAAGGGCAAAGACCTCATCTCTGTACACTGAGGCATCCCATATAGTTAACAAGTTGTAAG
>JAODKN010000104.1:6372665-6386163 GCA_026774425.1 Petrocephalus zakoni | reverse complement strand
TTGGTATCTCTCATTCTGGGTTCTTGTACCATATAATTGTATGTGTGCACATGATATCCCTTACTCGTTCATGAGATAGGCTCACTGTGACTTAAAAAAGGGAAGGAAATAGTCTTTCTGCCTCATGGTATACTGAAGGAGTTAATTTTGACCCCTGGTTCTTCTCTCTATCAGGGAAAGGGTGTCCCAGACATCAACAGCAGGCTGATGGTTAGGAAGCTGTGGGACACTTTGCGCATTCCCATTTTAGCGCTGGTGGATGCGGACCCACACGGTACTCGCCTTCTTAGCCCGTCCTCTGTGATGGATCACTTAATGAGCTCGTGAAATAAGAACAAGGAGGTGCCTGTGTTGATTGACTATGCCATTCGGCTGACAGCAGTTGAGATAATATGGCTTGGTCGTTAAGTTGGGGGTGTCAGTGTCATCACTGCTGCCTTTGAGTTTATTGATATAGTCACTGATTTCTACTTCTTTTATATGACAAGATGAATGCACTGTACTTTGTTCCTTTAAATGACAAGCTTAGATTAATCGTCTTTGTATGGCGGTGATTACAGTATGTCTCTGCTATTCATAGGCATTGAAATTATGTCTATCTACAAGTATGGATCAGTGGTAAGCCTTTGGCTTTTCTCTGTTGGTTAAAATATTATTCACTGTGACCTATAAACATCTCTTTGGTGGAATAATTTATTTTTTTTGTTTATGGGTAGAAAATTGTTGGAAAGTATTTTTCTCCTTTTCCCCACACAGTCAATGTCATTTGAAGCACACAGCCTAACTGTTCCGAGTGTGATGTGGCTGGGTCTTCTCCCATCTGATATTGAGAGGTTTGTCTACTAGTCTATATTGCTATTATATTTAACCTTGAAAGCCAAATTGAAACTAATTTTACACTGCGCAGACTTTACCTTTAAACTTGACCTTTAAACCTGTTTTTTGAATTTATTTTTATTTTTTGTATGTCAGATTGTCAGATTGTAAGTGATCTTCCCGTAATTGCAAAATTAAACAAAATATTATTTTCCCAAAACCTTTTTTTATAGTAGTAATAACACAAGATATTATTTTTAATAATTTATATTAAAGCAAGCGTAACGTATTGTGGTGGCATACACTGTTAAGGCATTACAGGTGCTGGCTTGCATCGTAGCAGAAATTTGTCTAGTTAAGTGGTGTCTTTTAGGCTGAGAGTGCCAAAGGATGCCCTGGTTCCATTCTCAAAGAAGGACGAGAGCAAACTCTCCAGCCTACAGAAGCGGCCCTATGTCACCCTCCAGCCTGCCTGGGAAAAGGAGGTAACAGTCAAGATTGCTCAGCCAGGAAATGTTTCGGCTAACCTGGTTTTTGTTTCCTCCAAAATGAGATACTTAATTATATGTATTTTTGGGTCGCATAACTTAAAATGACCAGGCTCGTAGGTGACCTGCAGAAACCCTTTATGCTTACGCTTTCCACAAAGGCGTGAGGCCACCTGCAAGTTTTACCCTGGTGTATAAATTATGTTTGACATGCTATAAAATTGCAATGATTATCTTTGTACACAGATATAAAAGAATGTGGGAACGGTAATATTTATACTAAGCTGTATAATGTGTTCAGGACTCAGAAATACAAAATGTTATATTATCTGCGCTACATCATGCAAACTTGTTGCAGATGGAGTTGTTGCAGAAATGGAAGCGGAAAGCGGAAATCCAGTGTTTGACATCAATAGGCCCAGACTTCCTAACTCGCGTGTACCTGCCCAACAAACTGCGGTACGGCGGTTGGGTATGAAGCCAAACTGCCACCTTGTGGCCGTTTCGGCTCCATCGCTGCCTTGAAAAATTGTTTCTGATTTGTAAACTTCGTAAGCTGTATGAAATAAATAATTTTCATGTAACTTAATAATATGATATATTTACTTATTTTCATGAAAATGATATGTGTTTGGTGTTTAATAAAATATTGTTCTTGTGTTAGTGTTTGGTGTACTCCAATCATACGTGTATTTTTAATTGGGTTTAATTACATAGGGGGGCAACTTAATTTATCTAATAATAATATGTATATGGATGTCCATCCATCCTTCTTCCAACTGCTTGTCTAGGATGGTGGGGTTAGCTGGAGCCAATCCCAGATAGCATAGTGTATGAGACTGGGGTACACCCTGGACATGGTGCCATTGCATTGTAAGGGACACACACACACTTTAGGGATGTGTGCATGTTTATTCATCCTAATAAATAGCTTGCAGATAGTGTAACAGCATATAGTCTGTTCCCAGACATGTTAGCTTAGGATGCTATGTAGACCCTTAATTTGGACTTCCTGACTCCTGTTTCATTTTGATTAAACCTGATACTTCTTTGCATGTTCTGGGTTCTATGCTTGATTATGCGATGGTCCTGGAAAAAGGACCACGCATTCGCTCAAACATTAAGGTGTTCCCTAACCTGATGCAGTCTGACGGACTGGAAGGCCACATTTAAATAATCATCAGTTTCATATCCCAACAGCCTATAAAAATATATATGAAAAAAAAAAGTTTTTATTTTCTGAAGTGTACAAAATACATTTAATACTCCTACAACATGAAACACACAAATTTCTTATCCCAAAAAAAATGTTACTGTGCTATATTATTTCTGTAAATTCTGTGTGACTTCATCTCAAGTAGAAACGTAAATTAAAAATGTATTTTAGCTGATTGCATTATTTAACACCCATTGATTCAGCAGGGTGTTAGCAGGTCATTATAGCTAGCTAATGTTATGCATATTCGCTATGGATTGCTAGCAGATGTAACAAAACCATTTCTGTTGTCCTTTATTTGTTGTATTTGATTTTCTGTCAGGGGAAACAATAGGTAAGCTAAAAGATGGCAGTGTTCTTCACTGGAACTCATTTAAATTGTGACTAAGCGGAATATAATTTCAGTCCTAATGTATACTCCCTGATTTTTTATTAGTCATGCTGTATCCACACTCCCTCGGATCTGCATTTTAAATGGGACCAGTCCCAGCTTTAGAACTGAAGGACGTTGTGCCATTGGCAATATGACGGCGAGTGACTGCAACCCAATGAAGGTGTGCCTGTGTGTCCTAAGAACTGGGGTTACTGTGATTGACCAGCTCTGTGGTCTTCTTGTGAAAGTATAGTGACTATCGCTTGAAAGCTTAGTCCACTGTCAGGCTGCTTTGTTTTTTCAGAATGTCCAATGAGCTAGAGGAAGAGTAGTGAGAATGAGAGGCAGCTTGAGCATGAAGGAGGTTCAGCGGAGAGCCTTGTCCAACTTGACCCACTTCACTGTTGTGCCTATCACCTGGTCATATAGAATCGAGAGCCGGTAAGTAACTCACTCTCTACGCTTTGCACCTATACTGAATACTCAAGTAATATCACTAGGTCTATGCTACTGAATTTCATCATAAAACAAAAATATTCTCACCCGAACCACTTGCATCACAATTTTGCATCTCTTACAGAAATGTTACGTGACCAGTCTATAGGTTTTTCACATCTGAATAGTGTCTAAATACGCATGTATACCTGTATATTTTTACTGTGTTTTTGATTGTATTTTTCTGTCTGTGTCTTTATTCATGTTTCAGTAAGTTAATGTTTAAAATGTTGCATTTATATTCTATTTATCACAGTTTTTTTTTCTTGCACTGTTACCAATGAGATCATAATTTCATCTTAGCTCATGAGCTATGGATCATACAGCTGAAAATGACAACAAAGATACTTTGATGTTTAACTTTGACATTGAAGATGGATCTTGGTTACAAGGAGGCAATTCCGATACAGTAAGTAAAAAAAATCCTTAGAACTTTTAACATGTTATCTTGTTTTTTTTCTTACTATTTTTCTTTACAATTTAAATTCTAGCCACTGTGACAGAAATATACAGAAGTGTAAAAGCCCTAAGATATGTTTGCATTGTTATTCGCAGCTGGGGCTCATCTTTGAAGTTGAAATCTGACTCGTCCATTTTCTGTGATACTGTACTACTGAAGTCAAATGCATGCATATACATGCAAGAGTCAGTAGCATGCAGATCTAGGCATATACGTATATGGGTTGTTGTTCTTGTAAGGACCAGTGACAGACATATATTTATTATGGACCAATTATAAAAGGATTTCAACCTCATTTTCTTGTGTTTTGTAAAATATATTTTTGTTTCTTGTAAATGAAATAATATATGTGAGAGTATGTGTCTGTGGGGGGGGGGGGGCATCATGTAAATGGATTACATTGCCGGGACCAATTTCACTTTTTACCTTGTGGGGACATTTTCTGGTTCCATCAAGGGGAGAATCAATTTTGTTGAAATTTGTAACTGTGATCAAAATGTCATGTTTTTTGGGCACATAGTTAGAGGTAGGGCTGGCTAGGGATTAGGTTTGTCATAGTTGGGATTAAAGTTATGCCTATAGAATTTAATGGACAGCCCCATTCATTTCTATGGGTAATTTAAATGTTGTAACGAAATAAGGGAATGTGTTACAATTCTTGGGAGTTTTAAATAGAGCTTACATGTTCAGGCATACCCAGCACAGCTAAAAGTATAAAATAAACGAATAATAAATACAGAATAGACATATTCACATGAAGTATAGGTGTAGAGTGCCTCGTATACATTAAATTAACTGCAGGAGGACTGTTTAAGCTAGTACTGAGAGATGTGCTTGAGTTTGAAGCAGATATGCACTAGAGGGAGTCCTTTCTCTTTTAAACATAGGCCCACACCTAACTCATTATGGTAAGTTGCTGGAGGTGAGATCTTTGAGGAGAAAAACCCAGTGGCAAGCCCTGAATGGCAGGATCAAAGCTCAAGTTATTCATGCATCTTTAAGGCCAACAAGCAGCAAAGGAATTAAGTACTTATCAGCAAAGTATCAATGAAGGAGGAACAAAGGGGTGTAAGTGAAAAGAGCAAAGGCTCAGAGGTGAGAAGTCACTTGTGATAGCATAGGGCAGACTGAAAGGTGGAAGCTTCTCCTATACCGCGGTCATTAGACTTTTTACCACACTGTGACTGTACTGCCAATGAGACCTGGGTATTTCGCAAGGGTCCTCCAAGCATCTATGAGAGGCTGTTCATTTTTAGAGTGATATCAAGCTAGTCAGGAGCTAGGACAAAGCTAATTTGAGCAGGAGTCTTGCACTGGTATGGATTTTTTTTGACATACAGTTAGAAACAGTGACATTTTTCTTAAATCTAACGCTCAGTCATCCAAGCTGGCATGAAAACCAAGGCATATAAAAAACAGGGCATTGAACATATGATATATGAAAAATGAACTGCTATATTGGTTTGTGTTACAGAGAGAAACTATAGCTGTACTAACGGAATTATCCTGCTGATATATAATGCAGAGTAATGCTTAAGTTAAGTGTTTCCATCTCCACACTAAAGCGATGAGTAACCCATGCCTTTCCTGACTGTTATATATAGGCAAAAATACACACATACACCTCAGACACTCACTGACAATGGAAAATGAGTTGGTCACCTATCAGCAGCTCAAATTTAGGTTTGTAACGTGGTTATATTGTTGTAACTTGCAAAAAGTCTGTAGAGCACGCAGATATAATTACGGAGGGATACGTTTGACATGGATATCCCAGCTTTCATCTCCCTTTCAGTCGCCATACTCCTCCAATTCCACTGTATAGCTCTTGCCTTTCACCCGTTTCTTCTAAACGCACTACTTCCCCATTATGTTTTGTCGGCTGTTTTCACTTAGTTTATTTGTAAATATTTTTTAAAATGCTTCTGAAATACTCCGAAAGCCGACGATAATATATAAATAATAATAATAATAATAGAAAATTAAATAGCCTATTAACATTTCTTACAGCATGTTCGGACCGTTATCTCGTTCAAACTAGTTTTTTTTTCGTGTTTTCTGCTTTCTCTGTTTATATTTTTCGTTCGACCTGATGGGCCTAGCAGTATTTACGGTGATGTATCTAGATATATCATAGTTTACATTTATTATGAGTTATTGTCTCCTGCCTGGGTCTCTTTTGTCTACTGTTAATTTCGATAACGCGTATAAATAGTAGGTTAATGTGTCGTCAAAGTATATCTTGAACTTATGTAATAATTAAACCGCTTCCCCAACCAAATGTAATTTTGTATTCCGACAATCCGTTTCTAAAAATTAGCTAATGCTGGGGAATTTTGCACGGGTTCTACAACGAAGCTAACATGGCCTTTGAAATATGGTGAAAGAAATTGCGCTCTGGTCATTTTAATTGATTAATATTTTATTTTTTATACTACACTGCATTGCGTAGAGTTTAATGATAATATTCCGAGTACTGTAGTGCGTTACTTATTGTCGAAAACAAAAGCAGGTGGGAAAACGAACAACTTGGGTGTGGGACAAGGGAGGGCGGGTTCGGGTTGCGTCATAATACAAAGGACAGGGGGCGGGGCCTTCGGCAGGTGTGCAGCCAATGGGCGACGGCTTCGGCCAAAAAAACCAAAGAGGTGTGTATAAGCGCGTACAGTATAAAATCCTTTCCGGGCGCATTTAGACGCTGAAGAAAGCCACCTGCTAAGGAAGGGACGCTTGTTTTACTTTTATTTTCGCTGCAAAGGATAGACACCGAAGCGTTGCATGGGGATCATTTATTCAGAAGGACAACGTATAAGTGTTCATTTCCTCTGAATGATTTGCTTTTTGCAAACTTGCATTTTAATAGGTCTGTTTAGCGTCTTGCAGGCTGGCCACAGTTGCCGGCCGGACCACGTTGCCAACGTCCGCTAGTAGCTCATGCCGACTATCAACATTCTTATCTGATTGTTATTCTAACATCTGTTTTAGCTGATCGATGCTTCTGCACCAGTTTGTTAAAGGGGCGCTGGAAGGCATGCATCCGACAGTTCCGAAAGACACGACTTTTACAAAGATTTTCGTGGGCGGTTTGCCCTACCACACCAGCGATGCCTCTCTAAGAAAATATTTCGAATCGTTCGGAGACATTGAGGAAGCCGTGGTGATAACGGACAGGCAGACGGGCAAATCCCGGGGATATGGATTCGTGAGTATATAATGAAATCGGCCGGATCCTCTCGTCGCATTACTCATTACCGCGAACTGCGTGTCGTATCTGCGTCCATTTCCTGACACTTCGGTGTGGTTTTAAAGCCTAAGCTGTTATTCAGAGCTCGATTTCGATATGCCCAGGATCCCCACGGGTAGAGACAGTGCTGTCGCCATTCTTGCCTGGTACAGTACTTGGTGCATTTGCGTTTCCTTGCATTGGGCACGCCGCTCGCGCAAACCACAGCAGGCGTGATTGCTGCCGCCGCTCCTGGCTGTCCCCATTGATGCGCGAGACCACGCGACACACACACACGCGCGAGCGCGCGCTTCCTTCCCTACCCCGACCCCGAGTCCTTTGGCCGCTCGCTAGGTGCCGCGGAGGGTCGGCTGCAGAACACGCCCTACTGGATTAACCCCGACGCAAGTTTCGCTTTTACATTTTTTTCCCAGTTGTACAATGAACTTCTATCCCCGTGTTTTCCCCCCCAACGCTCACGATATCTGATTTCAGATATAAGTTCCTGCTGCTCCTGGGGATCCTCCGGGCGACGGCTGAATTGCGTTTCACTCCAGATTCAGGAAAATAATGCCGATTGCAGTTTGTGACCTCGCTTGACTACAGAGACACTGATGCGGAGACATTAACTGCTGTTCAATGGGCCCACTGTTATTCTGGCCTGCAGTTGGCATTGATGGCTCTCAATAACCTACAGATACAAAGGGGTTAGGCAGTCATGGTAGTGCCGTCTAGCACGCCTGTATTCCACGGCTTGTTTGTTCAGCTGCATTTGGGACTGTTTGTAGTATCTCTGGAAGCGAATCGCATTAAACAAATTAAATTAATAATTAATATACGTGTTTTTTAATTTTTATTCCTTTATTTACATTTTGCATGTCTTGTGTGATCCTCTGAGCGAGTGCGGATAGCGGATAATTTAAGTGGTTATTTCCCGAAAACTATAGTGGAACATTTTGCTGCACCAGAGGCTTATACAACCATGTGACATCCCTTGTTTAGTTGAATGTCTGGGAAGGATACAGCTCCATTGCTTCGCTTTATTTTGATTGAGGACATGGTTTTTCCATCCATTTTAATGTATTTCATATGACTTTAAATGGTTTGATTCTGGTCTTACCACCTGGAAGAATATTCACTCTGACAATGGGATTTTATTAACTTTTCTGGTGTTTTTAATTCACTGCATGGCTCTGCATGAAATTATCATTATTATTTTATATATAAATTATTAATACATAATACATATTTTTCCTGAATTGTGAGCATGTAATCTTAGTTCCCTTTGAGCTGGTCCCATTGCAGCGGTTGTGATTAATGTGGTAACTGTTATGTGCACATTTCTCAGCCTGGTGTGGTTCATCACGCACTCTTATGAACTGACATTATTCCTCTAACTTCCCTGGGGATTCCAGTCAGTAAGGGTGACACTTGCCTGGCACCACACCTTCTCTGCCTTTGGCATATGTATCAGTAGTGGGGTGTGCAGTTGTCCAGGTCTTTCCTTGCCGCTTACAGCCGTTGGACTGTTTTGTTTGTTTGTAGACAAAATGAATGTTAAAAACAGCCCCACTGATGCACACGCTGCTATTCCTTAAAGATGGTGCGAGAGAAGCAAGATCTCAGTTTCCAGAACTTCTGCTCACTGTTGCTCTGGAGTGCGCTGTGGTTGGCTCATTTTAGTTAATGCACATTTAGAGAAGATTTGTAATATGAACTACTCTGACTGCTGCCTTCATCCAACATCTTTAGGTTTAGGTTTATACAGAATATAAAGCACTGAATGCTTTTGACGTCTGGATGGAGTGTTTGCTTGAGTGACACGTTTGATGTTCTGTTTGAACCCATCATGTGTTCCTGAGACCTCAGGAGCCTGTGAAGTGTTTGCATCTCTTGATGTTAAAGTAGCCTGCCTGCTGCTTTTTTTTTGCCTCAGGTGACCATGACAGATAGGGGGGCCGCAGAGAGGGCTTGTAAGGACCCCAACCCCATCATCGATGGTAGGAAAGCTAACGTCAACCTGGCATATCTGGGCGCCAAGCCTCGCAGCCTGCAGGCAGGTGAGCAAGCCAGAGGTGAGGCCATGCACTGCGCTCACACTTGCTCCATCTCCCAGTTTTCCTTTATGTGTGTATGAAATGTGTATATACTGACGTCTCTGCATCTATGAATGTAAACTAATATGAATATGAACCCTATACGTCAGTGCAGACTGGCACACACATGCATTTGGGTGTGAATGTATGTGTGAATGATGCACAACCATTAAAATGTGCTCCAAGGCCATCCTCTTCTCTTCACATTCTGAGTACCAGCCAAATCAATGTGGGGCAGTTTCATGAAGTATTTACCATTGCCCTACTTTTACATCTGTGTTTTTTTTTTTTGCGTGTTTGCTGTAATGCCGTGCAGCATAAAATACATTTGTAATGTTGCCATGAAATCTTTCCTGTTTTGAAACATAAAGAAATATTTTTTTATTCCCCTCTGTGCTGCGTATAATATTGCAAATAAGGTGTATAGACCCCTTGCAGAGATGGTGGAAAGTGCAAGTTTATATATAGTGGCATTTTTAATGCCTGGGTCTTGCTGTGTTTATGAGGCCTCTTGGAGTGTTCACACCATTGCAGTGGGCGTGTGGTATGAAGACTGTTCTGTGTTATGTAGCGATGGTGGAACTGAACTTCTCTTCTGTGAAACTGCCGGTCCCTCCCCGGTCCGAACAGCCCTAGGCCGGCCGACTTTCCGCAGGATGCACTGAAATAAAACACCCAGCTGAGATAGTCTGTCTGCCTGGCGCGATGATAACGAGCAGACGAGCATTAACGAAGGCGCTGCGGTAGCTGATGGGCCACTAGGACATGGAGAAGCGTATGGGGTGGCAATGCGCGCTTGGAGTATTCTGATCAGTCGGTCTGCATGAAGCAGAAGCTCGAATTGGAGCGCAACATGAGATGAGTGAAGTGGGGCTTTAAGCAGAGATTTGGAGACTGACTCATATGCAGTCTTCTGTGTCATTTGGTAATGCACTCCTGTTCCTTCTGTGTTGCAGTGGGCGTGCATAGGCGCTGTGGACGGTTATTACATGCCAGTAGTTTAGAGTGGCTTTAGTTTTGCTTCCTCCTTCAGGTCAAAATCTTTGGCCTTCAAGTGCTCTTGAACCGTAACTGTACTGATGTATCATAATTACACGGATCTTGAAAATATACAAAATGCAAAATATCTTTGTAATGGTTTAATTTTTTTTTTTTTTTTTAAGGATGGCTTATTTACAGCCTGTGACGTGGGTTTTTTTTTTTTGTGAACTCCTGATTAAATGGAGCAGCCATTTTTGATATGTCCCCAAATAAGCTGCTTTCTGTCTCCTCTTTTCAGGCCCCGTCCTCACTCTCTCTTCCCCTCTCCCCTGTGCACTATGTCCTGTTATGTACTCTCTCTACCCGGGACACTGTTCTGTTGTGTCAGTTCTCTAATAGTCCATCCCCTCTGAGTCCTGCTCTGTTTTCTGCAGGCCTCTCCTTTGGAGTACAACAAATCCCCCCCGCACTGATCCAGAGGCCGCATGGGTGAGTAAGGACTCTCCACTCAGATGATTTCATAAAGGTGGGGGGGGGGGGGCTTAATCGGGCTTGTAATTATAGATCTGTTGGTCTCTTATAGTCACTGCTATTGGCAAGCAGAATAAGGTCTGGAAATGGCCAGCTCACGATAGCCAAGTGTTATGTGCTAAAGTGCAGTTCCTAAGTTCAGCAGCATGAAACTAGATGCCACCAGAGGACCTTTTCTGAAGAATTTAACATCTCGTCTCTCTTTTACATTCCAAAGAACAAATGAGACCTATTAAGGTGTCAATTCCCCTTTTCTTACTCAGTTGGGCAGTGTTTTTTTTCTCTCAATTGACGTGTTACCCCTCCAGTTGGGTCAGCTTGTTGACTTAAGATCCAAGACTCTAATGGTCTTGCCTAAGTTGGTCTAGTTCAGGTTCTGTTGATCTTTACCTTAGCCCTTAGGTAGTGGTGTGGGCAGCACCCACTGTCCATTTCTGTTGATGTGCTGTAGGGACCAGCTGATATGAAAAAATCTCAGATTTTTATTCAGATGTTGGCACTAAAAATATTTAGTTTTTGATAGCAGAGATTGGACCTTGCCTGTGAGTTCCTTTGTCACAAGTTTGATCCATTTTCATAACTTAATATGCTTACACACTTCCGAATGACCCAGAAATCAGTCAGTGTTGATGCTTGGTGCCAGGTTTGAGGAGAAGTATATTAAGTGCTGAACCCAAGCCTTTAAAATTAGTTATGTTTGAGACACTGCTGACGACTCTCTTGGGTGCCGTCGTATAATTTCCTATTTTTAGGCTGTGCGGCCTGTAGCTCCAGCGAGGGATGAAGTGACTGAGGGCGTGTTTCTGCCTGCCGGCTCTCACGTTCTCATCTTCTTCGCTTTTAACAATTGATTAAGAAACTGCCACCTCCATCCCAAAAGTGTTGTGGAGCACCTGATTGGTTGGTACTGTCCGTCGGAATGACTTAGTTGCCGCGGACGGGGTTTTCTGCGGCCTGCTCGCACTTGGCTGCGGTAATTTTATTCAGCTGGGAGAAATCTGCAGGTTTTTGTCCCCATTGGTGGGCGAACCCAACTTTCCCTCTGTCCCATAGTTCTCTCTTCTTGGTGTCTTTTTTTTTTTTTTTATGTTGGATTAACATAAGCGCTAGATATCCTGCAAGTACTCTGACTGTAATTCTGTTAATCGAGTACTGTTCTTGAAGCAAAATGTTTGCGTCTGACTGATGAAGTTATGAATTAAAATGATTGCTTTGTGCATTGCACTCAGAATTGTGTTCCTTCCTCTTCCACTTCGTGCAGATGCCTTGGTTCAGCCCAAACCTTCGGCACTTGTTTGCCTTCATTCCCAGTTTAGAGCTGGGTGACTCATTTGAATCTAATTAGTCTTTCTACAAGCGGGTCTCCAGGCTTATTCCTTGTTACTGGAAAACCTTTGTACTGGTCATTTTGTGGACTGGCTTCACGCATGTTTTTGTGGTGTTGATGACTGAATACTCCTTATTTTAGGTAAACTAGATAGGAACGGGCTGAACATTGTTTTGTTGAACAGGCCCGTATGGAAGGGCTCTGTATAGTATCCCTTTGTCTTTGTGCCGTATGAACAAGATGCTTTGTGCATTGAATCGGTCCCCTGTCTTGTCATAATACAGGCCTTTCTTCGCTAATGGCCTAATTATATTAAAAGAATGTGTGGCTAATATAATCGCGGGCAGTGAGTGAAAACGTCCATCCTGCATCTGGGAAGTGGCTTAGCTCTGGCCTGTGGGAGTGGCCCGCATGCCTGTCAGTACTGGAAATCCCGTGAGGTGAAATATTATTTGCATCCTCCTGCTGCGGGTGCAGTGGGGGGAGAAGGGTTCCAGCCAGGCCCCGCCTCCTCTCACAGGGTCAGCGGTGGGACCGACACTGTGCGGCCAAGCAGTGCCCGCCCCATCGCCCCGCCTAGCGTGGGCCCGCAGTGTGAAGATAGTGACGGACTTGGCAAGCAGAGAGGTGTCACTGGGGAGGGGGCCGAGGCATCGGGGACAGGCGCTAGCTGAGGACGGTTTCTCAAACTGTGACTTGCCTGGCTAGAGTCCGATTGGGGCGTATTATTGAAGTTTGCATATGCTGTTGGGAAAAGTAACTTGCAGAGGAAAGAAAAGAACTGTTTCACTTCTTGGAGAAGTGTCTGTCCCATTAGTGCAGCGACTGAGGGCCCTTGCTGACCAAACTGGTCTGCTCGGCCCTCTGGGAGATCCCGCTCGATCCTCATGCCCTCACACGGATATATCGGCTGCGAGCTGCTGCCACGGCCGGCAGAGGCAGGAACGAGAAGGCTGCCGTTTTGTAACGCGAGGGAGAAGCACTGCAGCACAAACATTTTCCCGTTTAAAAATAAACTGGTTGCACTTTGGTGAATATTTTGCAAATTGGGGCCCACAGTGTCAGGCATTCGAAGGGAGCTTCATAGTTCTGTATGCAAACGCACCACTCCCTGCTCGTTGACTTCTGTCTGAATTGTAGGACTTATTGTACATTGTGGTACCTGACTCCCATCACTGAACAGGAATTTATTTATTTATTCATTTATTTAGAGAAATCTGTGTCAGACGGTCCCTTAGGAGTTAAGCGCCTTGCTTAAGGGCCTAATGGTAAAATCACTCAACTGACCCTGGGGTCTGACCTAACAGCCTTCCTATCCTAGTATCCTAACTGGCTGAGCTGCACACCACCCCACTGCATCTGCATAATGTGTTCACTTTCACTGTTTGTGCACTGTGTGCATGTTGGCTGATTTGGTGTGTGTGTGTGTGGACATGTTTATATTACGTTGTGGGGACCCAATGTCCCCACAGTGTGATAAAAACCAGTTATT
>JAODKN010000104.1:6351754-6364258 GCA_026774425.1 Petrocephalus zakoni | reverse complement strand
GTCCCTCCAAACACTTTGGCCAGTTGTGTGTGCACACTGCAATAAATGTAGTAAATGTCAGTGCTGGTCCCTCCAAACACTTTGGCCAGTTGTGTGTGCACACTGCAATAAATGTAGTAAATGTCAGTGCTGGTCCCTCCAAATACTTTGGCCAGTTGTGTGTGCACACTGTAATAAATGTAGTAAATGTCAGTGCTGGTCCCTCCAAACACTTTTGCTGGCTAGAACCTTGTGTGCACTGACCTGAATGTAACAGAATTGGACTGTGACCTGGTATAATTAAAACAATGACACTCTCAAGCAGTGTTTGTCCCAGGTGGCTTCGAGAAGCCTCAGGTAATGCACAGCTAAGTACATCTGAAAGTAAGTGAATCCGTCATTTAGTATTTAACACATTCTGGGGCAGGGTGATACTAGACAGATTTAAGGATTCAGAACATTGTGCAAATATACAATAATTGCACACCTATGAATGTTGTGTTGGGCGTGAGTGATGAGGGTTTGTGCACTGGTGCACATCTCAGGCTCCCTCGGGTCATACTGGCTAAGTCTGGCACTCAGCCAGTCCCAAATGGCTCTGGCCCACTGAGGCTCTGAGGAGGTTTGTTGACATAGGGAAACTCGGTGTGTATTTAAATAACACAAGTTTCTGAGCTGAAGCTGCAGGCAGGGTATTTTTTTATGTTCATCCCCTTTGTGGGATTTTCTTTATCTGCCTTAGCCAAAAGTACACCCAGAGACCCACCCTGTCCCCTTGCTCTGCCAGCCCCCAAAAAAGGCCTGACAAAGTTGCACAACCAATATCTTCTGATGACTACTTCTTGCAGCAGGTACCTCATACACACAGGACTCACACACAATACTCTCACAATGAACACAATGTGCTACACACACGGTGCTCTTACAAACTGCCCTCTCATTCAAAAATTATTTACACAAAGCACACTAACAAACTGCTCACACAAAATCTAATTACACACACAGGGCCCTAATATACAAACTATTCACAACAGCTTTACTCACAACACACCAAATTTGACAACATACAAAATAAGCTCAATACATGCACATTTCTGATGTAGTCTAATTTAAGTAATTCAGGATAATTTTATTCATAATTTTCTTGCCCAAATACAATGACAAAAAGGAGGACCTCCCGGCCAATCGTCTGTGTGCTACAGGAAGGACGCCGATGCTGTCCTGGATTCATTCTTCTTCACATAAACCCCATACAAAGGCACAGCTACGGGGCTGATTCTTCATCATACTTGCAGATGGGATGAGAAAACCCTGGTTGTTATTCCATCCTTGGAACTTACTGTGCATGGATCTCTACTTCATCATGGGCTCTGCAGGACTTAGGCATTGTTATGACGAGTAATTTGGCTTTCTGGTGTTAGCTAGGCCTTCAGTGTCACCGAAGACTTCCTGCCAGCCTTCCAAAAAAGGTGGACGGTCATTACTGCAGTCGACAATACAATGGATCCCTCTAACAGAAATCCTGCCGACTCCATCCTCCAGTAAGATTCAGAACTAAAAATGTTGAGAAATATTATGTTTGGGAAAGTGCTGCGGCTTGAGAAGTGAGCCGCCACGGCTGCGGCAGTGCCAGTTCCTGGATTTCGTTTCCAGCCGACTCGCGCCTTTCACGCGATTCGTTCTCGCGATGAGGGAGACCCACTGGCCGAGGCGGGACAGCAGCACGGCAGCCGGTTATTACCACCTGCTGAAGCTCCGCGGCGTCCTCCCACACTCAGGAAGTGGCAGAGATGGATCCCGCTGTGTGAGCAGGCGCTCCAGAACCAAACGCAGGCCGACAGCTGCTGCATGTCACCTTTTTCCTCCTGTCTGCCCCCCCCCCCAAGGCCCCCCAGCTCCAGAGTCCTACTTGCCACTCCCGCTGAATTGCTCTGCTCTCTCTATATATATGTGCACATACAATATATACACACACATATATATGCATACATACACTCACTTGCCACTCTGAGGGATGTTTCAAGCACCTGGTTCAACCTATGCAATGATGAAGTAAGGCAGATCTGAAGACAAAAGGGGGTCCAAACCGGTACTACGAGGGTGTACCTAATAAAGTGGCCAGTGAGTGTATATATCCATAGGCTCTGGACCCCTGTGACCCTGCATAGGACGAGTGGGTTTGGTGTGTGTGTGTGTGTGTGTGTATATATATATATATACACACACTGTATAAACAGAGACTCTGACTCCCATCCATCTCAGTACATTGTTTTGTTGACTCTAAATGTCTGCATAGCCTAAGATGGCGAAGATTAATGCTCCTTCAGCACACATTACAACATTTGAGATTGTTTGGTCCAACAGAAAGATCATTGTGGGTACACACTGATAACGTGTAACATGTGGCCAGCTGGACCCCCCTTGTGGCCAACCAGTAGAAGCCGATGTCTCCGATAAATGTAAGATGTATTCCTTCCAACTTGGATCCTTAGACAGTCCTCACAGGTTTTCTAATGATAACCTCACTATCTTTCTTCAGTACTGTGCCTCAGGCAGCAGTTATGTTGTTTATCCTGGCATTTATCATTCTATAACATGCCAGATCTGTTCAAGGTAGAGCCCAGTCTGTGCTGCTGCAGGTAGCCACCTCCCAGTTTCCATAATGGCTTTCATTTTCCACTATTCAAAACTGTGATATGTGCATAGCCCCGGAGAAGATGTGTCCTGGCACATACTGTGGGAGGTTCTTTAGGAATATTCTATAGGTATGGGGGCCAAGTCGGACTGTCTAGGGGTGCACCATAACAAACAGGTGTCTGTGACCCTGGGGAAAGAGGTCAGGAACGACCTCGGAATGTGCCGCTCGGAAAGATATCAGCGATATTTTCTCTAATGAGTCTCCTCTTACCCACCTAATGGCACAAAGCATAATGTTTCCTCACGCCTAAACATTATGCCATGGTGCTTACTTATCACAAAAATGATACACCCGTGGGGTAATAGGCCTGTGAAATCCTCCCACTGTTATGTCTACCGGCCTTGAGAGCTTAGAATCTTGGCTTCTATCTGGATCCATCAAGCTATTCCCAACGATTATGCTGGTATTTCCTGGAGTTCTTTGATTTGAGAACATCTTTGAATATATTATACTTCCGAAACCATTACTTATATAGATTACATTGTCTAGCCAAGGGCAGCCTTCTTAGCTGCCTTGTCAGTGTTTGCAAGCTTTGCAATCATCACCATTGGTGTCTGCTTTTGCTGATCAAGATTCCTGCAGTTACTGCCCATCTTGCAGAGAGGCTGGGTGCTGTCCTGCACCATATGATGATGCCCTATGCAGATAGGCCGCTTGTGCCGCTAGTGGTCAGCCTAATAGAGGGGTCACAGGTCAGGTGAAACACATGGAGACAGGAGAAATGCCCACACCATGGCAGAAGCAGGTAACAGTACTCGTGAACACAGGAACTTGTACGAGGAAAACAATTGAGAAGATAATGTATGCTGGTACAACATTAATATATCAGAAGATAATGGCGAACAGACAAGGCAGGCATCAAGGATTAAGACATTTATGTGATGTTTATTTAAGGAGTTAATCCATCACATCAATAAACTGAGAAACGTTTATTAAGTGGGGTTTAAATAATTCTGAGAGCAATGTTCATTCCTGAGTTCCCCGTGACAGTTTCATTGTTGTCGTGAGTAAAAGCTGGCTGGCCGATTGACTTCTTGCTCTGCACAGCTCAGTGAACTGAGCCCAACTGAATGCTGCACCACCCCCCCCCAGCTGAAATGGATAGAGCGAGCCACTCCTCATGTACCAAGCTGGCTTCCCCCTTCGCTCTGCTTGGCTGCGTAGCTTTTAAGGCTTCGATGGCGTTACGAAGTGCTTGCCTTGTGTTTGACTCTAGGTTAGGTTGCATATGCAGAGCAAGACATGATTGCTTACAGGATGCACCCCCACCATCCAAATGATACAAATGTCCTCCAAAACATTTTGACCTTCCTAGTTCAAACTTTAAGAAAGACAGAACACCCACTGTAATGTTGCTATTTTTGCTGCAGTAAATCTGCTGTGTACTGGAAACAGTGTCCAGTTAACAGGTGCACACAGATATGCAGGCCGGAGATCAAATTAACAGAGTGTTGCTTGTGAACTTCCTCTGGCTTCATTCTGCAAGGATAATTAATGCTTTCAAAATTTAGATCATGATAATGACAGGGTTGGCCTGGAAATACTGATTCATAACATCCAGCGTTAGCTGTAAATCTCCCCAGAATGTTTGGCTGTCCGTTGTTCCTGTTGCCATAGCAACCATCCTTATTGTCTCCTGCTCACCTCGTCTGCCTGGGGACCGGGGGTCTCTGTGCCGGGTGAGAGAGCCTCAGGGGAGGGAAAGTGCCACAATGCTAGCCACCAGTCTGCTTTTCTTTTACCAGCCTGCAGCTTCCACACTGAGCCGTCTCTCCGCTGACTGCATTAAGTCCTGCTTACATCACGTCTCTAGAATGTAATATCACTGTAAACAGCCCACCTTTACCTTCTGCTTACAATCTCACACCTACCCAGGCTGCCTTCCTGCCTCTTGTGTTCACTTCATTGTCATCCTACTCTTCTTGGTAATGAAGTCGACTTGGGTAAAAAGCCATAATTCCTTGGGATGAAAAGGAGAAACCCTCCATACAAGCCTACAGGATTTGCATGCGTTTGCAAATCTGCAGGTAGCCTAACAACAGGCTCAACTGCCATGCAAATGACATGCAAATTGATGCTACTCCAAGTCAGAGGGTTTGGGAGAGCATAATCTAAATGGGCCAAAAAATGCTCACAGGTGTGTCGAGCTGTGCGTGTGTGTGCGTGTGTCTGTGTGTGCGTGTGTGTGTCTGTGTTTCTTTGTGTGTATGTTTTTCTCCCCCAGAGTCTGAGAATCTCAGTTTATCCCAGCAGATGTGCTGGTTTTGGAAACACGAATGATGACATCATACTGCAGCTAAGAGTTTGCTGCTGCAGAGACAATGGCGTCCTGTCCCTGAGGAGGAGGACCCAGATGAAAGGTTCCTTACAATCGCACAAACAACAGAAGACCTCCATTGCTGAATCCCTTGTTCTACCTCATTCTCTTGCATATCCTAAACCATCTCTTGCTGTAGGGCAGGCCAGGCCATGATGGAGCATGCTAGGGGAGAGAAAGAGAGAGGAAGACATGGGCCTTATTGTCAACAGACAAAAAACCAGCAGCTAGAACAAACCAACACCTGGCCCTCTCCCTCCTCCCCTCCCAGGCACAGAGCTGCTATATGCATCTTACTGAGGCTGATTCCCTCATCTGGTGTATTGACTGGATAGCCCAAAAAGAAAAGGCTGGTTTTAGAAATGTGCTTTTCCATGAGGGACTCCCTTTTGCTATGACATGATAAGCCAACAGATCCAATTATGACTAAGGATACAGATATTACATGAGTAATGGTGCTTGAGCAGAGTGGATGCAATGTAATAGTAGAGTAATGGGCTATTCCCTATCCCAACCTGTTCTTGGTATGACATTTACATTTGGGTAATCAATGAAGCTCATTGATTTAAAAACGGAGGAGACTCCCATGACAGCCATTCTTATTGTCTTTTAGTTACTCAGTTTTCAGTGTTGTGAAGTTGATCTTATTGAGAATGTAACTCAGAGGAATATAGTTTAGTTTGTCATTTATGTCTGTATCATTTGCATGCATGTTTATTACTGCACATTGGTATAGCATTAATAATAAAACATTTTTATAAAGAAATGTTTAATTAATGTTTGTTTAATTTAACTGCGTTGGGATGGTACCCTGTCCCAGGGCATTCCCTGCCTTGCACCTGTAGTTTCCAGTACCGTGCATTTGTCAAATGGATATAGAAAATGGAACACCAATGAATATTTATAATAATTATTATCATACATGTAAAAAAATGAGAACCAAATTATTCAAAGAAAACTAGTCAGTTTGGTCTTACCCGTCCTGTTTAGTGTAATGAGCAGTGCTATTATGACCTGCAGAAGAATGATGCGAGCACACATTATTATGGAGGGTCTTTAGAATACAAAAACCATTTCGGAATCATCAGTCTGCTGTAAAACAAAACGTCAGCCTGTGGAGAAAATGTAAGAGCTGTGGGCCTCTATTACAGCAGCTCATGTTAATGTTCAAACCTCAGCAGTGAAGCAGTAACGCAATGGCATTTATAGGAACTTAACCTAAATAGGAAACATGCCTGCTTGACTTCACAGCAGACCACCTGAATGATAGCTTACTTTCTTGGGAGCTCGTGCTCCCTGTATGTTAGCCAAGATCAAAAACCCTGGAAGTAAACTCATTCTACCTTCAACCAAAATAACCTTATCCCAGCTGCCGGGCATGAAAACTCTTTAACATTTGCACCATTTCCACAAGTATGAGTACAGGTTCACTGGAATCTGTCCCATCGCCTACGCTATCCTGCTCTCCGTAGCTTGAGGGTCACAGTGCAGGATCAGCCAATGTGTGATGCTCCTGGAGCTGGGGGGTAGGGGGCTTAAGGGCCTTGCTCAAGGGCCCACAAACATTTGACTCTTCTGTCAAGGACTTGAACCAGTGATCACCCAGTCATGGCCACAGAGATGCCTGCAGAGCCACTCACCACTCCCACGTATATATGTCTGTCATGGATCGGGGTTTCTGTCTCCACATTCATGTCTTCATGCTCTCCTGCTGTCGGAATTGCAGTGACTGCACCATCCCCCCCACACCCCAATGGTCTTCCTGCTGCTCCATGTCTGCTGTGGGCCACAGGCTGTGCGAGAGCATTGTGGGGGTGTGTGGGTGGAAAGCACTGTCAGGTCTCCAGCTGCCAGTGGCCTTTGTGCTGCTGTGCTGCTATTACTGCTTTTACAGAATCTCACAGCTGAGAACAAGGAAGTACTCACACCTGTCTGACTGTAATTCTGGCAGGAACTATTTTCAACCAGCAGGGGGAGCCAGTGGGAAAACTTTATTTGCACAGCTGTGGGTGTCCCTATCAAAACTTGTCTGGTCGATTTGAAGAGTGTGTTAATAATGGCACATAGAAATTATTGTTGCTGTAAAGATGCTACACACACAGATAATACATCTGGTATAAAATATATAAAAGTTTTTGGCACAATTTTTTGTTTCACTCATTTCTCAATTTATGGTTATGCATCTGTGTAAAATATAAATTTTTCTTGCAAACTGCAGCCTGGTTCCTCCTTGCTTTATGGAACTTCGGACCTGCTTCTAGGAGCCTGATACTAACTGTACTAGCTGTGCATGTCACACCACTTAATGTTTCCCATTCCTTTTGAAGGTCCATTGATGTCATTCTCCTATTCATGAGGAACTGCTGGACAAGTTTATGGTCATCTCTGGCATTAGAAAGTTGCTTCCACCCTCTACCCGGCAGGTTTCTGGTCATTGCCGGTCTCTTCTGCTTCACCTTCTTCTTGTGTATTGACATCTTAGAAACTTTGAGCCAGGAATCAGCCTGCCACGCAGTGTAACCTTCTGCCAGCAGAACCAGGATTAAACCTTCTACCATGTTTGTTGCACAGCCTGGAGTCGCAGCTATTTAACATCATTGCTGGCGTACAATAGCTACATTCATGCATGTCACCAATAAAAAAAACTTGAGTCTTGAAGGTCTTATACTGTCACAAAGAAAATTTAAATACACTCATTCAAAAAATGATCTACAAATGTTGTCTTTACGTTAACTGTGCCTCTACAGAAACTTTAAATTGGAGCAAAACTCAGCAAAGCTGAATTTCCCAAAATCAGGCATTTCGGGTGAAGCGTTGGCTCTGTTTTCACAACAGGGTGCGTGTTAATGCCCCTTTGATGGCTGTGTGGGAGCTGAAGGATCATGCACCTCTGGAAGTCACACATGCGTACTCCTGACACCAGCCGCTGATTTACACATCAGACCCTTTGGGCAGGGAGTGTGTACTGGCAGCCTATCCTGCCCAGATACGAGGAATGTGTCACACGATAAACTCCCCTTCCAATTGGTGGTAAAAGAGACGGAGCATGGCTCTCTTCGTAAAAATGGGATTTCTTCAGTGTGAGAGTGTGAAGGGAAATTCTTGGCTTTCACATCTGTATCAGAACTCGCCAGTATCAACAACCACTAAAAAAGTGTGTCAATAAAACAGGATCACCATGGAGCTCAAGTCTTAAACAATAAACAAGTACGTGCAATTCCCCCAGTCAGGGGCACTGTAAGGGGGGTGGGGGGTCAGGACTGACAGGCGCCCTAAAAAACTGGAGCATATTTGAACTGGTCTGGATTGGGGGCCCAATATGATATGCTGCATGGGGCCTGCAATCTCTAGGGGCAGCCTTGCCCCCAGATACACAAGCTAATGAAACCATGGAACGGACCTTTTTCTGCACTTTCCCACCTCCGATGGGAAGATTAGTGAACAATAGATTGTATGTTCTAGTAACTATTGAAGCAATATATTTTTGTATAAAAACCGATGAATGAAACCTTAATATACTTACTTAAAACATTGACTTTTAACGGAAATAAATATTTAAGAGGAACCAAAAGAAGATGCCAGGTATCTATTGCCATTTCCTCATCTGGATTCATACATACCATACCTTATACACCCTGAGGAACCTATTATAGGATGACATGTTACCATAAGCTGTAGCTTTGATTGAATAATGTGAAAGCCAACGCATACATAATACATCATATAATAAGGAACACGAAGAAATAACTATAATGAAACAAACTCAACTAAATCATTTTAAAAAGACAGAGAAGTGCTGTATGTGGTACTGTGTGTTGCATATTTTTGCCTTGTTGTGTGGCTTTGTCAGGTGCAGTTTCACAAAAATTTCCTTCAGGGAAATAAAGGTTTTCTGCTTTAGATTCTGATTACAAGACTTCAACCCCTTGGCCATTAGTATCATTAACACTACCAATTAAATTAAGCACTTTTTCCCGTGTACCGGCACGTGCATGCATGTGACAAATAAAATTCTTGAATGTTGTGCGCCATCTCGTGGATTATTGATAGTACAACATCGCGGAGGAGCACGGAAGGCTGTCAAGCAAACAGGAAGCGCTTATAGACAGTATGTGCTTATTGGGCAAGCAGGGGAAATATCTAAAAACCATTGGTGCTACAATTGCAAGATATAATATGGTATTCATGTTTCCATTTTGGCTGAAATTCATCTTCACTAAAATGGCAGTTCAAGTGCGGATATGTCCCGCATTGTGTACGGTGAATTTGCGGGAATCATTAAAATTACGTATCCCCCCTCCACCTAACTCTACGTCTATGCATCTTTCATCTTCAGTTGCAACTATATTTGCTCATGATTTGTACTTCAGTAGTAACTCATTATAGGATGTCGGGTTTCTGAACCACAGAGTTGCTACTAAGGATCGGTGTCCCCTCAAGTAAAGTGTTAATAATACATATCTGAAATTAACAGATGCATGCTTAGCACAATATGCAATTTCTGTAATTCGTATTGAAAACAAATTGCATCCAGTAAGTTTGGAATATTTACATGATGGTATCATTTACAGGATAGTAGCTAATTAACTTACTTGCAGCCTGGTGTAATTAACATTTAAGAGAGCCCATTTGAAGGCGGTACTGGAAGAGTCATTAAGCGGCACTGACGGAGTTGCTATGGGAACTGGCGTAAACAATGTGGCAAAGAAAGGGACGCTGGAAGCCGCGCAGAATCGGCGGAGGGTAGCAGGGGCCGGGGCATGGGCGTCGGGCGGCCGGGCTGACAGCGCCGTGACAGCTCACCCCGCTGGCTTAGGTCTCAATCCCAAGGAAAGATAAGTGTTAGTGAAGTCAAAATCGACGGTAAGAGCTCCGTTAGTTTGATCGTTACGGGTAAGATGTCTGTTTGCTTGCTTCTATTGTGTCATTAATAGTACGATTTCGGGTTCCCAAACCATCAGCAGCTCATAGTACCTTCCCTCCCTGCATTGTTTCTCGGAGCACAGTGCCTCTTCTAATAACAGGTTTACATAACCTTGTTTATACGCTCGTTTTTGTACGAATGCGATGGAAATCTGTGTGAATGACTTTAGTGATTTATTGTGCCATTGCGATGGTTCGGCGTGGTGTTGGTGCGAAGAGGCTCTGGATGGATGCACCATGATTGTGTAGCTGTGTAATCTTTGCAAGTAATGGTACGTGACACCGTGTCTCCAGAATGACTGCTGTTTCCAGGATAGTGTGTAGATTTGTGGGTGTACTGGTTGGTTTACATTGCGCTGTGCTATTGTCTTAGGCCAGACAGATAATGACAAGTTTAGCAAGGGGAGAAGCTATATTTACATATATAACCAGAAACATTCAAGGATACATGCCTTGAATTATTTTGCATGTATTGATCACCAGTCTATTTCCAAAGCTATACAGGATATGCGCCGTCTTTATAAATGTCTGACCCTGTCATTTACCCTCATCTTTAAAGGTGCCAGAGATACCTACTGCACAGAGTGGAAGACCAGCTCCTTAAAAGCTGGCAAACCAACATACAGGAGCAAGTGCTGGGGGGCAGCAGGATCTGAAGGACACAGCAGAGGCTGTAGAGGGAGGTGCAGGGTGGGGATGAGAGGAGTAGCCCTAGGACACTGAGGGCTGCTAAAGCATGGAGGCCCCTCTGCGAGAGCCTGTCTACAGGGTAGGAGTAGGCCTACCTGGCAATGCTGGTGGTAAGGCTCAGAATAATGTCCAGCTTCATAGGGGAATCCCACCAAACTTCAGTCATTCCACATGTTTGTTGTATTGGTGATCTGCACCAGATAACTCGTGTTATAGTATTCCTAGTTAATATATTGAGCATTTTGATGTTTACGTTACAAACCCGTGGGTCACATATATATACATAACAAATATTGCAAACTTGATGTTAATACATCAATTAATAGAAAACGATTCGGAATACATGTTGCAGCTGTTACTAGCATTAGGGAAATACCAACCACTGATTAAACTAAGTTTTACTCTACATAGACTTCTAGTACAAGTTCAAATAAAAATCAGTGCGGGTAGAGTTAGAAGTAAAACTAAGATGCAATATATTTAGGATATATTTTCAAAACATCCATAGAATTGATGCACTGGAATAAGTCACAGAAGAATTACATCCTGTCAAGGACAACAGCTTCCATGGGTCCTTTATTGTTATCTCTGGCGTATATATGTGTCATATTTTCAAGTTTAACCATTTGATTCTCTTACGTTATACTGAATGCAATTAGTGTGTCTCTTTAAAAAGTCTTTTTCAAGTCGAGTCCACGCGTGTTTATCTACATGTGAAACAGCGCCACCTGCTGAGGGACGGGTGAAGCGTAATTTGCCGACCTTGCCTATCATCACGCCGGAGCGGCTGCGGACGGCCAAGGCCCTGGTGGACAAAGCTGTGAAGGTGTGCACTTCGGCCGAACCTGCGCACCCCCAACAGAGCCCAGCTCCCCTGTTTCCGGGAGCAGATGGCCTCCACCAGCCCTTCAGGGTCTCCCCTTTCTCTCAGCTGCGGAAGGTGTTCTCGGTGCGAGGGCCGTACCCCGTGGTCCGGGCCAGCCTGAGGGCACGGGGCTGGGTGGAGCGCCACATGCCGAGGCCAAGCCCACGGGGGACACTGCACCGCCGGGATGAGGAGGATGGGGACAATGGGGATGACAGCGATGACGGTGATGGTGAATATCATGAAATTAATAACAGCGATGCACGTGTGCGCGATACATGGCACTGGCATAGGGGAATAAGCACTAGTTAGAGCGCCGGGTGTTCTGACATTTTGGCCTACCTTATCAGAATAGCATACTGCCTCCGTATAAGTACGCCTCCATACAGTACAACTGCCATTTTTAAGTAACCCTAACCCAAAGCCTAACCCTACCCCCTACCCCCTGACCCTAACAAAATGCAATTGCTCACCTTCGGCCAACAGTATGATAAATGTATGGAATGACGCCGAACACAGCCGGTTTCTGTTGCACGCATGCACATTAACCCAGGGTATGCCATTCTGATAGGTATGCTGTTGTGTCAGAACACCGGTCCAGCTCACTTCGGTTTGTCACCGCACAGGGGTCGGCTCGGACAAGGTAACGCCAGGACGAAGATCCGCTTATTTAATGTTCGCACGGAGTACATTATGATTCACTGCTGCTAATTTGCTAATTACCTAGCACATCAGTGACAATCGCCATATTATGCAAGCATCTAACGCCAGCGGAATTCGCATTCACCGGCGTAAATTCGCATTTGTTTCAAAAATCCTTATCTGAAGGTGTGGTACCTTCTGACTGGAAGCATGCCAACATAACGCCCATTTTCAAAAAAGGGGATAGAAGTAATTAGTGAAACTATAGGCCAATCAGTCTAACTTGTATAACTGGAAAAGTTATGGAGGCTAAAATCAAGGAGAAAATGGTAGATTACCTGGACTCAAATAACATTTTGAGGGATAGCCAGCATGGATTTAGGAGAGGTA
>JAODKN010000104.1:6335720-6348254 GCA_026774425.1 Petrocephalus zakoni | reverse complement strand
GGTACGGTACGCTTGGAACCTCGGCTGAGGTGGTACTAAAAAAGGGACCAGGTACCAGGTACTGTTCCCAGTGGAAACCCCCCAAAAGTGAGCTGAACTGAACCGTGTCGTGCCGTACTATGCAGTGGAAAAGCGCCAAAAGACAAAAATCACAGACACGGCATCGGCACAAAGAGCACGATAGCCACACGGTCTCTGTGATCCCCAAACTGGGCACGTACTTTAGTTCCATGTTTAGCTTTAAGATACGGCTATCTAGTGATTTCATACAAGTGACTGGCTGCCTAATAATCTCTGCTCTATCAGAGGAAAATGAGAAAATCCTGCAGTGCGGCACTGCCACAGTAAGACTGCAGATTGCGATAATTGACCGTGGGATTCCCTCCCTCAGGCATCCTGTGTTTTAAACATCTGGACGATATCTTGAAGCTGGTAGACAGTGATCCTGCTTTGATCAAAGACAGCAAGTGGGTGGTACAGAAATACGTGGAGCGCCCCCTGCTGATTCATGGCACCAAATTTGACCTGCGACAGTGGTTCCTGGTGACGGACTGGAATCCTCTGACCGTGTGGTTCTACAAGGAGTGCTACCTGCGATTTTCCACCCAGCCGTACTCAGTGGAAACACTGGACAGGTGAGCAAGGTGGTACCATGTGGCTGGGGAGCATAGGGAACCACCAGGACAGGATGACAGCCAATCACAGGGCTCACTCACAGATGCACACTGTGAGCAATTTAGGGATGCCAGGTAGTCATTCTTTTATTCTGGGATTGCCACTCACCCTCATCAGGTCCTTTGACTAAAAATCCTATAATGAATAGGGCACTATCAGTTATATATAACAGAAAAAGGGGAGCGTATGGCTCCGTGGGTTAAGTCTCTGTGCTTGTGACTGGAATGTCACTGGTTCAAGCCTGGCCTCAAGGGGGCCCCTGACCCCCAGCTCCCTGAGTGCTACTAGGCGGTGGCTGCTCTTCACTGCCAAGCTTGCCCTCATGGAGTGCAAGATGGGGGAGGAGAAAAGTGAATTTCAATAAAATATCTATTATATATAATTATCTTTTTTTTGTACTGCTGCTTTGCTCTTTATTTGCACTAATATTTTTCATCCTGTTGTCCCCCGTGCACCTGTCCCCTACCCTACAAATGTGACACAGGAATTTCACAGTGTTCCTCAGAACACATGACAATCAAACTTGAAACCTGAAAGCTTAACCGCATGTGTTTGGACTGTGGGGAGAAACCGGGGGGCCTGGCAGAAACCCTTAGAATGTGGGGGGAGCTCCGTGCACAGGACAGAAGGACAGACGGTCTGAGAAGAGCAGTATCCCTTTAAGAATAACAGTCAGATTTACCTCAAGCGCAGAATACTTATTTGTTGAAAAAAATCAGACCGCAATTACACTGACAGACAGCTTTGGAAATTTTGAGAGATTTTTGAGATTTTGAGAGACACTATGCTGAGTGCAGCACGGGACAGGGGCAGAAGCCCAGGTAACTCTGAGGCAGGCCGATGATAAACGACAAACCTCTGCTGTCCTTTTTCCTGTGTCCTGTCACAGCTCAGTCCACCTCTGTAACAACTCCATCCAGAAACACTTCCAGCCGTCTCAGCAGCGCCACCCGGAGGTGCCCGAGGACAACATGTGGTCCTGCGAGCAGTTTCGGTCCTTCCTGGGTCGACGGGGCCAAGCGGCGCAGTGGGAGGCCGTTGTGGTCCCAGGCATGCGGCGAGCAGTGGTGCACGCCCTGCAGACGGCACAGGACCTTGTGGAGTGCCGGCGGGGCAGCTTTGAGCTTTACGGTGCCGACTTCATGCTGGGGCGAGACCTGAGGCCCTGGCTCATCGAGATTAACGCCAGCCCAACCATGGCGCCCTCCACGGCCGTGACGACCCGCCTGTGTGCCGCCGTGCAGGAGGACACCCTGCGGGTGGTGCTCGACCGCCGGACCGACCGCAATGCCGACACGGGCCGGTTCCAGCTCATATACAAGCAGGTGGGCCGCCAGCAAACACTCAGGAATGCAGGGTCGCGCTCTCGAGTCCCAGCCGCTGATACCTCTCTGCCTTTCCTCCTCAGCCAGCTGTTGAAGTCCCACAGTATGTGGGGGTGAACCTGCTTGTGGAGGGGGCTCCCCTAAAAAGGTGTCACGCACCCCCTCGAGGGAGCCCCCTCCTCCACGAGCCCATGTCCATCCCCCAGCCTCGTGCCAAGCACCCAGGCCAAAACACGGCCGCCAAGGGTGGAGAAGTGGCGAGCAGACCGAGGAAAGCCGCAGAGAATCCGGCAGAGCCATGCCGGACTGCATGCCACAGCAACCCCACTGAGGTGCCAAGATGCTCCTCCCCCGGCAAGGAGAACCATGGGGAGCGGAAAGGGTCAGTGCCCGCACCGAGCCCCAAGAGGAGCCAGCGAGGCTCGGTGCTCGGGCGACGGCTCTACTTCTCTCCAGTCAGGGCCGCCCCCAAAATCACAACAGGACACTCCAGCGTCAGCACAGAGTCCAAAAAGCCAAGACACGTGGGTTTCTCCAGCACAGACATCCCACAAAGGCAGCTGGGCCGGACGTATCGCTCTCTGGACACGATGGGGCACGCCTACCGCAGCCGCATGCCCCGTGCCGGCCACCTATTGCTGCCCACCCCCACAGCCCCACAGAAGGCTCCCCACAGACTCCCCACCCTGTACACCCCGATCCCACCACTAGGGGTCAGCCCGCAGATGGATTCGCTGAGTGCTGCTCGCACCACAGCCTGTGAGGTGCCAATCTCAAACATCAGCCCCAAGCTGCGTCAGGTGCTGCCCCTAAAACAGATCACAGCCGGGTATAAGGAAGCCGGCAGCCGTAAGTCCAATAAAAACGACTTAGTATAATAACCTAAAGCAGATGCTAAAACATTGGAGGGAGCTGTGTGGCTCAGTGAGTTAGGCCCCCGGGGGGTAGTACTGAATCATATTTTCTCTCTTATTGAGGGTACCCCCGGACGAAAGGAAAGGTGTTCAGGGTGCTATTAGGGTATCAGGGTCTGCTTTAATATTTTTAAACTGTGATTAAAATCGTGAGTAATCGTACACTTTAGATAAACAGTTATGTTTCAATGCCATCAGTACCTTGAAGTCTGTATACTCTATAATAATTAAATTCTATTAAAATCTTTGCATGATATTTGTCACATGTGAAGAGAGAAACAACCAAAATGCAGCTTTTGACTGAACTGAAACAGACTTTATTTGAAACCACACAAAACATCTGTGACGACAACAATGACCAAGCTGGGGAACAGAGTGAAGGCAGGCACATATATACACTGAACAGAATTACAGGCTGGAGACAGGTGTGGAGGGCTGAGAACAATATGATTACAGGATGACCAGCGACCTCTGCTGGCCAAAGGGGGACACGACCGAGGTGGGGCATGACAATAATATTCCTTGGAAAATCAAAACTGACGCAATTCAAGATAATGGGATAAAAATAACTCATTATAATTTAAAGCACCTATCATTTAAGATACATACCTTATACACTGTTTGAATTGTGTCAGAGGCATGGGGGGGGGACCTGAGTCAGGTCCAGACTCAGCTAGGCCTCTAACCCTACCTCAGAGATTTCCATCACCAAGATGTTCTGAGTGGTCAGGAACGAGGGCAGCCTCCACCACCACCACCACCAAGCCCTTGCCAGCAAAACTCAAATGAATTCAAAACTCCCCCACTGGGAATCTCACTCTCATAAACCCTTGACTTGCACTTCCCCCACTATGAGTTTCCTGTACTTGCGAGAAAACTAGATGAAATTATGTAGCTTCTAGGTGTTCCTATCTGTGAGAAATGTGATATCCAGCTTGCCTCTGTAGCTGGCAAAACACTAGTTGAATAATCTTAATCAGGAACGAAGACCACTTCACCATAGTCAACCGCTGGGGGATGCCCACGTCACGCATTAGGCCATTCTGCGGGAGACCTCCGGGAGAGGCGGCGTGTCTGAGGTAGTTCCCCCCAGAAACCAACAATAACTACATTAACAGTCCGAGGTTTGCTATTGATTTTGGCCAAATGTTTCCATTTCAGGGAGTTAACATCCTGTCATTTTGAGGGGGACCCCCCATCTGTCTTACGGGAGTCCCGGGATGCCACAAATGCCCCTCAATTCGAACACTTATCTTGTATTACATAAATACCTGTTATATTATAAGGTTACTTACTGGTTAAAGTTAAGTAAAGTTACTTACTGGGTGGGCACTGGTGGTTTCGACTGGGCCTTCTGTTAAAATAACCGCATGTACCACCCAGCGATGTCAGCGGCTGCATGGCTGGCCGTGAACGCGTCGCTTTCACGTGAACGGCGTCGCCTCTGACGTGCGCGCTCCCGGCCAGGCGAGAACGCGACGGCAAGATGGCGGCGTCCGTGTGTCGGTTCGGAAGCGCAGCGGGCAAAGCTCTTTTTAAGACTCACAGCGTAAGATTTCAATTTCATTTTCTTTTTATCGCTAAAAGGAGTCGTGTTTCTCCTGTTTTGCATACGACTGACATGAAAGTGCATTCCATAAATAGCGTTTCCCCTAATGCAGAAAGGGTGCCCTTGTTACCTTATTGAGCCGTAGTTTAAGGTCAGAGGTATAGCTGAATTTCAACTGTACTTGTTTCTATGTAAATTGCAGTCGCAACATTATGATCTACTTTTCTGTGCAGAAAAAGTATCAGTTACTTTACGGTTACAAGATGCAATTTGTGTTGTGTCAGCTCGATGTAAAAAGAAGGTCATTGATGTTGTTGGGTTAGTAATAGCGCAAACGGCCCACTTGAAGGCTAAGGGCTGCACACTTCCGTGCAAGTTAAATCTAAGCGAAAGCGAGACTTCTAACCTTTGATTGTAATCGGCGTTGTTTTGCTTATGCAGTTTAACTGTAATATACAGTAAATGAAGACACTGTTTGACATTAATTAGCCTATATTGCTCTGAATAGCGTAAACATGTCCTCAAACACCTTGTGTAATTTAAGATGCCTCTGAATAAACATAGACATGAATTTTAAAACTGTCATTTATTGACAGTTGTTTATGCCCTGAAGGGGCTAGATTATTTGGACAGTTGAATATCGTTATTCCCCCACATCTGAGTTGATTTAATACAATGTAACTTATACGGAACTTTTGATCCAAAGCAGCATCGTTTTTTTGTTGTTGTTGTTAAGAAAACAGGGTCAGACAGTCCCTGGAGCGAATGGAGGTTATGAGCTGTGCTCAAGGGCCCAACAGTAAAATCACCTTGCTAACCCTGGGGTTTGAAGCATCCAGTCATATCCACAGCTTCCTAATCACTGTGCCACATGTTGGGAGGCTGAGCATTTTTTCTGTCCATAGTAACATATTTAGCCGTATAAACACGTGAAAAGCTGTTGCATAGAATGTCACATTGTTCGATATATCGATATCAGTATTATACTGAAAGACCAAAAAGTATAAAACCGTATGATTCTATAAATTTGCAGATTTAGATTTTTAAGAAGTTACATCTTCTTAGACTTTGCAGAGTGACAGTTGTGCTCATCTCATGTCTTTTGTGCAGAATGGCTACATAGATGGAAACTGCTGTTGCCAGTGGCTCTCGGGCCCCTTCAGGCTTATATATGCACAGAACAATCCGCCACTCACGAGCCTTGCTATTCTTAGTACCCCGCATGTGCAAAAGAGAATAAAAGAAAAGAGTAAAATGATCGTCATGTAACAATATTGCTTCAGTACTATTTCAATCCTGATATGCACCTTCCAAATTATCATGCAAATGATATTTTTCTCTGATTTTCCTAAATAGTCTATGCAAATGACAGTTGGCATAATTTTCAAGTCATCAGCCTTTAGAGTATAATTTGAATGTTACTGAACAAACCTCCCAATGATAACAGTATTTTTTTTCCAAAAACACATTTTAAATGCACTGTTCCAAACTATTATGCACAACAATGTTTCAAAACATTTATAGGTTGTAAAGAACTGAAAATGGTCATTTGTTGAATTTGCAGCATTAAGTCATCATATTTGCTGAAATCAAAAGCTATTTCAATCAAAAACATCTTAACAGGTCAAGTTACATTTCAGCATAGGACCCCTTATTTGATAGCAGCTTCACAATTCTTGCATCCATTGAACTTGTGAGTTTTAGGAGAGTCTCTGCTTGCAGTTCTTTGCAGGATGTCAGAATAGCTTCCTAGAGCTGCTGTCTGGGTGTGAGCTGCCTCCCACCCTCATAGATCCTTTGCTTGAGGAAGTTCCAAAGGTTCCCAATAGGATTGAGGTCAGGGGAGGATGGGGGCCACACCATGAGTTTCTCTCCTTTTATGCCCATAGCAGCCAATGATGCAGAGATATTCTTTGCTGCATGAGATGGTGCATAGTCATGCACGAAGATGATTTTGTTACGGAAAGCAAGGTTCTTTTTGTACCATGGAAGAAAGTGATCAGTCAGGAACTCCACATACTTTTCAGAGGCTATTTTCACACCTTCAGGGACCTTAAAGGGCCGACCAGCTATCTCCCCATGATTCCGGCCCAGAACATGACCCGGCCACCTCCTTGCTAACGATGCAGCCTTGTTGGGACATGGTGGCCATCCACCAACCATCCACCACTCCATCCATCTGGACCATCCAGGGTTGCACGGCACTCATTAGTGAACAGTGTTTGAAAATGAGTCTTCATGTATTTCTGGGCCCACTGCAGCTGTTACTGCTTGTGGGCGTTGGTTAGGGGAGGCCGAATAGAAGGTTTATGCATAACTGCAAGCCTCTGCAGGATCCTACACCTTGACGTTCGTGGGACTCCAGAGGCACCAGAAGCTTCAAATACCTGTTTGCTGCTTTGTAATGGCATTTTAGCAGCTGCTCTCTTAATCCGATGTATTAGTCTGGCAGAAACCTTCCTCATTGTGCCTTTATCTGCACAAATCTCTGAATCAGCCACAGATCTCTTAACAGTATGATGGTCATGAGTACAGTATGTTTACGTGAAATATCTAAGGTTTTCATACCTTGTCCAAGGCATTCAACTATTTCACACTTTTCGGCAGCAGAGAGATTATTTTTCTTTCTCATATTGCTTGAAAATGGTGGTCAGCTTAATAATGTGGGACGTTATTCTTCAGCCGTTAATTGGGCTCACCTGGCAAACTAATTATCACAGGTGTCCGAGATCGATTTCAGTGCTCTAAAGAGCCCTGAGACACAATGCCATCCATGAGTTTAATTGAAAAACAAAATGATTAATCTTCATGACACTTAAATATTATTTGCATAATAATTTGGAATGTGGTGTAAATGTATTTCGTGTATCCAGAATTAATAACTCGGTAGGTAATGTTGTTTTCAAAACCTTATACCATTGATAATGCAATGACTAAATTAATATCCAGAATGCTTCAGATTTTAAGTGGTCAATAAATATCACAGCAGGACTTTAACAAGTAATCGTAAATGCTATTTTGAAGGGGGCTGAGAGCAGCACTGAGAATCTGCAGCTGTATATTATTGTCTGATGATGGAGTTTTCAAAAATGTCAGTGCCGTATCTGTGTGTTTTGTCTGTGCAGCCCGCCATACTGTCCCTCAGGCGCGGCAAGGCAGGTGTGGCGTATGCGCAGAGTCTTCTGGGCGTTCCTGAGACCCGAGTCACCACTCTGGAGAATGGTCTGCGCGTTGCCTCCGAGGAGACCGGCCATGCCACCTGCACCGTGAGTCTGCAGCTTAACACTCCACTGAATCTGAACATGCTGAGTTGTCACTTTCCGCAGTGATGGAGAGGCTTAGGGCCTGAATCTTTCTTTTAAACATCATCTGCTAGTGGTCCAGAGTAGAGGTTGACCAATATATCATCAGAGTCTGCTTTTGTTCTTGTCTATGCATGTATATATGCACTAGCTGTCAGGGCTTTGCATTTGTACAAATGTGACGTCTTGGCAGTAAATACTACTTTCGAGGGTGGTGTACTTATTCTTGTTGTTTGGGATTTGCTTATGATATTTTCTGGACTCTCTGTAGCAGGGGTGAGCAGAAAAGGCCACTGTATGGGTGAGTTTTCACTGCAACTCCCTAGTTAGGTTACTAATTAGCAGGCTGATTGGCCGTAGAGTCCTCACACCTGGGTTTGAACATCTGACCTAAAGGTTACCCCAAAAACCTGCCTACAAAATGGCCCTTTGCGGGTAAGATTGCCCAGTCTGTGGGCTGGGATTCAATGGAGTTTGTCCTACTGAGCCAAGAGATCCTCTCTCTTCATCCCCTACAGTTCACTACTGTATACTTTTGCACTAATTTATCACTTTGAAAGTATTCCACTGTTGCATCGGCTGCATCCTCGCCAACAAGACCAATCCCATGTTCATTGCACACTATGTCCGTTTAGCAGGACCGCTCTTGCCAAGAACTCAAGCAGAGTCTTTGCATTCCCGGTATTGGCAAACGCAAAAGGATGACCTCCTGATGCTCTTGTGCCCCTTAGGTGGGTCTGTGGATCAGCTGTGGGAGCCGCTACGAGACGGAGAGGACCAATGGGGCTGGCTTTTTCCTGGAACACATGGCCTTTAAGGTGCCTGTGGTTTTGCTCCCGCCAAGCCTGGTGTTTCTCGATTGCAAAGTCTTCCCCATGCTGTTTGACTCCCCTGACATCTCTCTCCTCTGGTTCATTGCCCCTTCCGCAGGGCACGAAGAAGCACTCCCAGTCGGCCCTTGAGCAGGAAGTGGAGTCGATGGGCGCTCACCTGAGCGCCTATACATCTCGAGAGCGCACTGCTTTCTACATGAAGGCTCTGGCCAAGGACCTTCCCAAAGGTGAGGAGCTGCAGCCAGCAGACCACAGACCTGCTGTTGTATGTCAGGAGATCCTGTCAGGCTTTGAGTTGTGAATGTTTTGGTGTTTTTATGGTGTAGAGGTGGCCGCATACTTCATACGCAATTGACGGAATCGGTTTGGTTTTTACAATTCGAGGTGGTATGAGTGCCTAAGCCGCTCGTGTGGGGTCCTGAGGCAAACTTTTTCTTAGTTTTTTTGTTAGTTCTGATTCCACCCACTGCTCACGATTGGCTGCACTAAATGCAAGGCAACAAAGCGTCACCGTTTTAAGCATGCAACCGATTGTTCTTGGCGGCGTGTTCGAGTGCGGGCGTCATCGCGGACCGCGCGTCTAGGGAGAGGTTAAACATGGCCGACTCGTGGCTTCCTGTGCTGTCGGGTGCGGGCTGCAGCGGTGGAGCTCCTGGCGGAGGTGGTGCAGAGCAGCGCGCTGAGCGAGGCGGACCTGGAGCGGCAGAGGGCCGCCGTGCTGCGGGAGCTGCAGGAGGTGGAGGGCAGCTTGCAGGACGTCTGCCTGGACATGCTGCACGCCACCGCCTACCAGGGCACCCCGCTGGGCCAGAGCGTGCTGGGGCCCTCACACAACGCCAGGTACCCTCGCTCTCACGGCCACACGTTACCCTGCGTGCTGGGGCCCTCACACAGCGCCAGGTACCCTCGCTCACACGGCCACACGTTACCCTCTGGCGGTAACGACTTTCTCTTCATGCCTTGAAAACACATGCATGCAGATGGATGTTTGGACATGAAATGAGGTGAAAGCCTGATTTATGCAACAGCGGAGAATCAGCATCTTCAGTACAGAATAGCCGTGTAGCCTATGCTGTAGTCTGATGCTCACCCTCCCAGAAATGTAATTACTGGCATCGTTCTGCTGGGTAGGCTATGCAGCTACATGGCTATCAGTAGCATAGATTCCATGCAGAAATGTAAATCAGTCTTAAGGCTGCATGGTGACAGACAGATTTTTTTTCATTTACTTCAGAATGTTCTCACCAACAACTCAGTACTTTTGGTATGCTCAAGAAATAACCAGTTAGATTATTGAGGAGGCAGGCCCAAAGAACTAAAGTGGGTGGGACCAAGACATCAGATTGGTTGGTCTGACACATGACAAGATCTGATTGGTTATCTCTCTAAACCAGTCATTTTTGGTTGTTCCCTCAGAACATGTTTGTGTAAATAAATCTCTTTTGATACCTTTCTCTAAGTCTCTCGCGTTCTGACTCGTGGTGTTGCCCCAAAGGACTCTGACCCGCCAGAACTTGGTGGACTTCATCAGCAGCCACTACCGGCCCCCCCGCATGGTTCTGGCCGCCGCTGGAGGTGAGCCGCAGTGAGCACTGGAGGGGTTTGAGCCCAGGCCTGGTTCCCCACGGGTTCCTCATTCCTCTCGCCCCCCCCCGCAGGCATTGGCCATGATGAGCTGGTTAGCCTGGCCAGGCAGCACTTGGGGGGTGTGTCGCCGGACTCTGAAGGGGACAGTGTGCCGACTCTGAGCCACTGCCGCTTCACGGGCAGCGAGGTAAGTGAGGCCGCACCCCCCACCAGGCCCAGCTCCAAGGCGGACGCCCAGTCGGCATTTCTAGCACGTCCATCATGCCAAGACCCAGCGACGGGCGGTTAAACAGGTGACAGTTTGCTACTGAACGCTGCAACTCTGCCCCTGCTTCCCCGTGCAGATCCGCATGCGTGATGACGCCATGCCCCTGGCACATGTGGCCATCGCCGTGGAGGGCGCCAGCTCCGACAGTGCTGACATCATCCCCCTGCTTGTGGGCAACGCCATAATCGGCAGCTATGACATCACATCTGGGGGAGGGAAGGTGAGCCCTGTGCCCAATGGGAGCCGAGAAAGGCAAGATGAGAGGATATAATACTAGGACTAATAAGCTGCAGTCCGTTTATTCATCTATCATCACCCTTGGTGACTAGGAGTCCTCCATTCTTTTCTGGTTCTACAATGTAAGGTGTTTTTAATGTGTGATCAGAATTTTTATCACCAGTACATTTGATGCATGCCTTGTAGTAGGGCCGGGCGATATCATATCGATGTGCAGTAATCACCAGGGCTTCAGATGACGGGCAAAACATTTGGCCAGATGCCAGGTTTTCAGTATTATACGGACATTTATTTATGCCCACAATTTGTTAGTATTATGGCTAAAATATTAGTGAGGCATTTTGTGACGCCCAAAGCCCTGGTGATTATTGCGCACGACAACTAGTACTTCATAGACACTTCACTGACATTCCGTACATATATACACACACACATATATAGTATTCATATTCATTTATATATTTTGTATTTGTATATTTTGTACATCACTACTGCTTGTGAAGCTTGCCCACAAGCAAGGTGACATAAGTGATTGATTGATTGATTGATTGATTGAAATTGATATCACCCAGCCCTACCTTGTAGTATTCAGCTTGATGTGTGATTTTGATGTTTTTAAACGTTTTTTCATTCAATTTTTACTTGATACCTTTGCATTTATCTATTTACTCATTGGCATATCAGTTTGATAGAAAGGTATATCCAATTTTATCATATTCCCTTCTTGGCATGAGTAGTTATTTACTGTACCTAGTTCTTGCCATGAGAAAGTCATAAACACTGGCCTTAAACATTCGGCTCCGTACCTCTGCTTACCCACTCGGTGCTCATAGTCCTGTCCTCTGCTTCTGAAAGGTGGTAATGCTGCTACAGATGACAAGCGCATACATAGACCAAAAAGAAAACGAAAGGTGGTTTTTAACCAGTTTTTTTTTTTCCAGACCAGCACTCGCCAACATCTTTTGGGTTAATAAATCATGAATTTCACTTATATAATGCCTTATGAGGCTGGTTGAATTGAGCAGTTCATCATCTGCAAATGCCTGTGTGTGGCTCCCCCGTGTGGCAGAATCTGAGCAGCGCTTTGGCCCGCACTGCCGCGGTGGAGAAGCTGTGCCACAGCTACCAGGCCTTCCACACCACCTACAGCGACACCGGGCTCCTGGGCGTCTACTTCGTAGCGGACAAACACCACATCGACGACATGATGTTCACTGTGCAGAACGCCTGGTGGGTGGCGTCTCGCTCGCGTCACGCGACGGCGACCTGCCAACGTGTCAACTGACGGGGTCCTGTTTGGTCCTCAGGATGAACTTGTGTACAACGGTGACCGAGAGCGATGTGGAGAGAGCCAAGAATGCGCTGAAGGCTACCCTGGTGGGCCAGCTGGACGGTGGGTCCTCTCTTATGTGAATACACTAGATATTATAGAGACAAAGAAGATTCTCATCTCACTTTTTGTTGAGGGGTTTTTGATCTGAATGGTATTAACATTACGGAGGCTCTACAAGGAAACGTGATTAGGTCTTCTGGGCTTGGCTTGGGTGCGAGGGGAGACAGGAGGATGTCTTCTGGGCTTGGCTTGGAGGTGAGGGGAGACTTGAGGAGGTCTTCTAGGCTTGGCTTGGAGGTGAGGGGAGACAGGAGGAGGTCTGATTGGGCTTGGCTTGGAGGTGAAGGGAGACAGGAGGAGGTTTAACGGCTTGGCTTGGAGGTGAGGGGAAACAGGAGGAGGTCTGACTGGGCTTGGCTTGGAGGTGAGGGGAGACAGGAGGAGGTCTGAATGGGCTTTGCTAGGATGTGAGGTGAGACAGGAGGAGGTCTGACTGGGCTGGGCTTGGAGG
>JAODKN010000104.1:6219764-6247318 GCA_026774425.1 Petrocephalus zakoni | reverse complement strand
AATGCTGTGATAGCAGCACCACGTTAGCAATGCTGTGATAGCAGCACCACGTTAGCAATGCTGTGATAGCAGCACCATGTTAGTATTGCTGTAATAGCAGCACCATGTTAGCAATGCCTTGATAGCAGCACCGTGTTAGCAATGCTGTGATAGCATAGGGTGACCAGACAATCCATGTCACCCCGGACACTTTGAGCTAGGACAGTACCCTTTTTTGTGGCAATGTAAGGGCCTTGGCCCCAGAGGCTAAGCTTCCACATAAGACTGTGCACCTTGCCTGTGTCTGAAACATTGCAGATTGCTATTATCTCCTAAGACGGATCACATACAAAATGACAGCCTTCTATCTATCCAACTAACTGCATGTTCAGGATTATGGGTAGACTGTAAACTGTCCCAGGACACATGGCTGTTGTACAGCCTCAACAGGATGCCCGGCAAATACAGGGTGCATACATACACAATTATAGCATTTACACCTATTTGCATAACCCAAGGGTCCCCAACCTCTGCTCTTCGGACTGGCATCAGTATTGCACTGGTCCGTGGAACACTAAGGGTTTGGGGAAGTGTTTAATTTAAAAAAACAAACAACTATAAAACAAATATTCTTATTTCTACTCCTGATTTTAGCATATGTAAAGAAAATGGAAATGGCCAAACTTATTAAATCTTATTAAATGTGTTCGGCACCCCTGCCCCCCACCCTAAAACCCAAACCAAAAACAGGGAGAGCATGCAAACTCCAGGTCTAAGGCAACAGTGTCACCCACTTCAAGAAAACAAATACGGCTTTGGATTGCAATTACTGAAAATATCTCCGATCAGTATGGAGGAGAGGAGAGAAGGAAAAGGACTCATTTGGATTTTGGTCATGTAGAGATTAGCAGCAGATGTGAGCTGGGGGGATTTGGAAGTGGCTGACAGGACAGGTGGAGCTGCAGAAGATGAATAAAAGAAAAATGTGAGAAGAATGAAGGAGTAAGTTATAAGGAATAAGTGTGGAATAAGAGGGGAGAGAGAAGTGACCAAAGAAACAAGAAAATTCAGTCGATCTGATCGAGCACTTGAGTGTGTGGATGGTCTCACTGACCTCACAAACACTCAGAACCCCCTCAGGGCAAGTGCTAGAGCAGGAGATGTGGAGAGGCAGAGAAACCAGGCAGGTGGCACAGGGGAGCCCAGCTCTCGTCGGGAGTTCTAGCGGTTGAAAGGAAAAGCCACGAAGGGTGGGACCTCAATTAATTTTGGAACAAAAAAAACTGTCCAGTGCTCACAGTATGATGTATTGTAGTAGCAGAATTTCAGTAGAATTTGTAGTTTTAATTTAGGATTGAAATATTTTCCATTTTCAGCCTTTGTTTTGGTTTGGTTTGGTTCCGAAAGAGCATGTGCTTTTCCGAATAGACAGGTTTGACTTCTTCATGATCAAGAGGTGAAACGTTTCAGCCACTTTAATCTTATACCAGTTTCATTGCTGCTCAAATACATGGTAAAGAATCAATTCAACCGGGTCTCTGTCAGTGTGACATAACACAAATATTCTGCTTTACTCACTGACATCGCTTAACAAGGGCTGTACTGTACACTGGGTTACTGTAGAGCCACTTAAAGTGCAGTTTTTTCCCATAGTCAGATTTATATAGTAGGAAATTTCACGATTCATTCCTTCCATAGAAACTATGAGAAGTATAGGACTTTGTTTTTATCTGACATTGCTTCTGGCGAATGATGCACCGTGCCAAGAAAAGGCAATTATTCTGTAGCAGGAACCGAGAGGGGAAGAACAGGGCAGTATGTGAGGAGAAGGTCGAACATGATCTGGTGGCCTTCAATTTACTGACCCAGCAAGGTGGCCTGGTATTACTACTCCAGGATATATTTACCTGTAGCCTGGAGGTGCTGATCCCTGTGGGTGTCTGGCTCCAATAGACTCAAGATCTCATTGGACGTCCCAACCACGTCTCCTGGCCGAAGTCTCTGATATTCTCACCAGATCTCATGTAAGAATTGTTGTAAGCAAACGCCAGGCAGCCTTCATTGTAAATTTGGTTGTTTGCTGTCCAAATAAATGACAAAATAAACACACAGACAGACAAAATAAACACTATTGCTTTTAATGCTCAGCGAACAAACCATGTTAGCAATGAGAGTCATTTTATCCTCTAATTTTCTTGTTTTTTTTCCTTCTGCTACAATTAATATCAGTGATATTTGACAGAACAGTATAGCAACAGAGTTGTATATCACAGGAGCCCTAACCCCTCAGCCTTTTAATTCCTATAACTAAACTTCAAAATAGCATTTCCCAGCACCCACTGGGCTCCAGTTGTGCACAGATTGTAAACTGCTCGGGTTCAACAAAGCATCCCTCCACTCATCCGATTTACAACCTTTACGGCTTGTTCATTTTATTGTCCTATTGTTTGACGAATAGCTTTGCCCAAATGGCTGTGGTGGCCATGATTAGGGAAGTGCACTTGTGATTTAAAGGTAGCTGATTTGAAACTCTGAACAGCAAGGTGCCACTGAGGTACCCTGAGCAAGGTACAGCTCCCAGGGCACTGAATTAGCTACCCGCTGATATGTCACCTATGGGTTAAATGCAGAGGCCACACTTTGTTGTTGAGTGCTGTGGTATGTCAACAGTGACCATTAGTCCCTTTCGCCAAAATTGTTTTTGCCCATTTATACAGCTGTATTTTTTTTACTGGGGGAATTCCAGTTAGTAAGTGTAAAACAACAATGCTACATCTAGGGCCTGAACCAAAAGCATTAATTTTTGTGCTTATTTTCAGCTATTTTAGCACCAGGTAACTAACTGCCAGGGGCACCAGAAGAGGGGGGGGTAGTTAGGACATTTCCAAATTCCCAAATATAATTGGATTAGTCTGGATTGAGAGCCCAAATTGATACATTTTAATGGGGCCCAAAATCTTAAACGGCACCCCTGCCAACTGCTAAGATGTATTTGTCAATTTGTACCTGAAATGGTCCTGATATATATGGTCACTGTGATGTGAATTTCAAATACATGTACATATATTCAAATATGAGGGCAGAGGAACAGTATGTAAATAATTTAATACGTGAAAAAGGTATGAGTTGCGGTACTCCAAGCACATTTTTTATTTAGCACAACTATTATTGCTATCTGGCGATGCCTTTGACTGGCAGCATGTTTGTGCTGCAAAGGTACTATTGTGATGGCAACAATCTGATTCCTGGCTCGTTTACGCTTGCGAAGCTCGTGGTGCTCTGATGGTCATCCGCGCGGCAAGAATGATCACGTTGTTCCCACAAGTGGCTCGTTGTCAAAGACAGCGGTGGATTGAGATCTGTTCCGTGAGCGTATGATTTCATTTTTAGAACGACGGTCCCATAATTTGCTACATGCTAAAGGCGGAGCGTGCGCCAGCAATGCATTCGTGGGAATGGAAATGTGACTCCTCAACTTTTTAAATTTTTTACGTAATTAATATTAATAAATCTTTCAGTTACTCAAGTCGCCCCGGGGAGTTACATAACTAGGCATAATTGCTACTGGCGCTGTAATATATTAAGATACAGAATTTCTTTATTTCAGTGCTAGTATTCCTGAGTAATAATACGGAAAATGTGAAATGGTAAGATGTAAATGTCAAATGTAATCCAAAATTTTGGAGTGTACGTGAATTAAAAAAAAATCCCTATATAGGCTGAGCTGGTCAATCCTATAGGTGGCCATCTAGGGTGCTAACTTCGGGTTTTGGGCTTTTACTTCGCAGCACCATCTGAGACAAAATGAAATTAGTTTGCCTGCAGCCCTAGAAGTATTTGCACCCTCTGCAGTACCAGCTCAGAATAGCTGTGAATGAATGAACGTTGCATTTCTATAGAGCTTTTCAAGACACCCACAGCGCTTGAGGAGCCACATCACCCACCACCACCATACAGCCCCCACCTGGATGATGTGACAGCAGCCATTCTGCACCAGTATACTCACCACACAGTAGCTAAGGTGGTGAAGGGGCAGGAGAGAATTCACCAATTAGATAAAGAGGATGATGAGGAGGCCAGATTTGATTGGGCCACAGAGGCCGATTTTAGCCAGGACAGTGGGGTACCACCTCTACTCTTTTGGAAGATGCCCAGGGATCTTTCATGACCTTGGGGAGTCAGGACCTGGGTTTTACATCTTATCCCAAAGACGGCAGCACTTTTATAGCGGAGTGTCCCTGTTCCATGCGATGTGGGCAAAGGGGAAATGTGTCCAGCATGCTGCTAGGTGAGCACAGTGTGACCAAAAAACATTCTTATTCTGTCAATTTGATTATAGGGCTGTCAACCCATTACAATTATGCTGTATTTATACTCTGTATATTCAGTATAAAAAATGTATTTTATTAAAAACCTTTACCCATACTATGACACAATCAAATTTAACGTAACCAAAAAATTATGGATGGATGGATGGAACTCAAACTTTGTGAAAATTTATGCAGATTACCTAGTGAACAGAAATTCACATTCCCAGTAAAGTCTTTTTGGAATATCTATGTATGTATATATATATATATATATATATATAGTATCAGTCAATGATTTGGACACACCAAGCTGCCTACAAAGGAGATATTTGGTCACCTGACCAAAACACAATAAAAATGATTTTGGAGAAGTTTGACAAGAGAGTGAAAGAATATGGCCAATACGTGCTCATGATATATGTGGGACCTACTTCAGGACAGCTGGAAAAGCATCCCAGGAGGCCACTTTATGAAACTGGTACACAGGGTAAGGTAGTGTCAGCCTGCCCCTGGAATAATTTGGGTTAAAAGCCTTGCTCAGGAACCCAATGGTGGCATAACTCTATGGACCATAGGATCTGAACTGCAACCTTCCAAGTCCCAACTCACAGTTTAACACTTAATTCCATGTATGTTATTTTACAGTTTTTATGTCTTTATAATTATTATAAATGTAGAGAATAGTTCAAATAAATCTTTTTCATGGCTAGTTGTGTCTAAGCTTTTGACTAGTACTGTATATATACAATTATATAGTTACGCAAAAAGTGGGTTGTTTGGGGAGCTCAGGCTGTCTGTCACATCAGGGCATAATAATAAAACAACCAACTTTGAGTCTGAGGTATGGGGAAATTTATTATCAACCCAACTCAAAAGCAAGACAGGAAACCAAAGAACCAGAAGGCATCTCAATAAAGGCAGGTCAACTCTGGGACTAACTAAGGCACACGAGGAAGGCAAAAGCGCACACAGAGTCAACAAGTTGACCATGAACAAGGCACACAGCAAACACAGAGACGGACAAGGGAACAAGGCAAGCGTTGGCACATACATGCACCAGTCAACGAGGGCTAGATGAGGGACAGGTATTTGCCATTGCCAATTAATCAAAACACTGAGACTGAGAGTTACAAGGGACAGGTGAGGGATAACTGAAAGGCTCCTGTGCTTGTATAAATATTCCGTCCTTCTTGTGCTTTAATTGGTTTGCTTCCAGCTGTTTCACATTAACATGCATGATTATAGGAGACTGACCAATCAGCACTGTCCTCCCTGACGTGGATTATGTGGTCACCCTAATATAACAGTGCCTGTTCGGAGCCTTCTTTGGGATTATAAAAGTTGCGCACAACATTTGTAGACTAAGCAAGGACAAACAATATCTGGGGAAAGTAAGTTACAATGAAATAAACAAAAGATACCAACTCTTGCTTTCCATCTGGGCTTTTTTGACAGAACCCAGGATTTCAGCCAGACTTATGAGGACCCCCAGTCAGGTCCACATGTTTGCTTTCTTCATGAGCCAGCACCACTGATTCAGCAAATTAAGGGATCCTTAGTGCAATTAGAGGAATCAGAAGGACTTGTTGCTGAATTAAGCATAATATTTCTAATGATTCAGGACTAGTTGATGATGGTCTGAGAGTTATGGCAGTATATATAAAGAATAATAAAAAACTGGTCATAATGGTGGTGAGAGCAGTCTGGTGAGGCGTAATATATATTGACTGCACAAATGAAACAGCCCATGGGCGACGTTAGGTCTGATCACTCAGGGCTATAGCCCTGAGTATTTTACCCTTGATTCCAATGTTACTTTAAAAATAAGTCAAACCCCCAAGTAAAGTAAAGTTAGCACCTGGTCAATATCTAGAAACGGCTTTGATACGGCCTTAACTTGAATATCCACTTAAGGACAGGTCAACTCAAGACAGAGCAACAAAGATAATGGGTGAATATGAATGACAAAGATTCCCAGGATGAGGAGCTTTGGGTCTATGGGAATGTGTGATGGTACCAAGGCGAATCTGAAACTGGGATCTTATACACACTTCTCCTCCTGAATGAAAAATGTCTCATTGTAATGAAAACCAGGGGGTCCCATTTAAGTATATAACATCATATGATCATAACAATTATAGGAACATGTATTTTTATTGACAGTGATCAGGATTGTTGCCCCCATCCCAGCTGTAATAAACTATTCTACACTGAGGCTTCACACTACCCAGCTTTCGTTTAATATTGGACTTCACCACTTGTCTCACTGCCAAGCGAGCCAGCACAAAGTAACCTAACCGAGGAAGACAAGTCAAGACTAACATTACATACCCTCTGTCGCTGATGTTATCCCACTAGTATAGTAGATAAATTGTGGACAGACGTAACGAGAACAACAATTAAACGAACACATACAAAAATGTCAAGAGTAACCTCAGGGGCGGAGTAAGGCATAGGCTATCTTAGGCCATAGCAATAGAAGGAACGGTTAAGTAATACTTCTTAAATTTGGCCGATCAATCCCATCATTCTCCCTTCATGTTGCTCAAAATGATTCAAATCAATCGATCAGACCAACTGCAACTGGCAGGAATTGTCGCATTTTATTATAGAGAGAGCTGCAGACCGACTACAGCTTGTTCTGCACTATGTACCGTTTACTTTTTTTGGAATTTATCTAACTACTGTAAAAACACTGTAAAATGCATACATGCACAGTGGTGGCCAAAATTATTAGAACACCTGACAGATCAGAAAATGTTGACTTTTTTGCCTCCAAAGCATGATTTCATTTCATAATTTTCACGAAATATGCAGATGGTTGCGCACAACAAATATCAGATGAAATGAGACCTACTGTTTTTATCCACATTTAACTTGAATATTTGGTATGTTACCTTTTGCAGCAATTACAGCAGCACATCTCTCTGGCATAGTGTCAGTATATTTCCTGAGAACGTAAACAGTAATGGTATCCCATGCCTTCTGCAGCTCAAGCCGAAGGCTTTCTTTTACATGGTCAATAGATCTGTCCAGTTTATTTTCCAACTCGTCACAAATGTGCTTGATGGGGTTGAGGTCCGGACTTAGCACAGTGATTCTCCTTATGGAAGGCTCTATTCTATCGTCTACAGAGTATAATGATCACTTTGTAGATATTTAATTTGTTTTATGGGTATTTTAATGGCTGAATCCTCCTCTCACTCGTCTACCTTCCCTCAATCCTATCCCTGTTTTTTTTTTTTTTCTTGCAGGATCACCCCATGGAAGCTACACCCAAGGTGTTATTAGGCTCCATATGTAGGGGGGATCCCCCCAAAATTCACCATATGCACTGTACCCCCCACACACTTGGTGACAGTACATTCAGTAAAATAGAACTGTAGTTCCGGTCTTGTGTTTTTACCAGGTCGAGTTCCTCCAGTACCTTCTGAGTCACCAGTTTGCTTCCACCAACATAATTCGATGAATTTGAAGCTCGTGGATGGGCTCTTTGACAGTAATCTCTTTTCATTGCCCCCCCTCCACATGCTTGCTCAACTGTGTGATTTTTCTTCCCTGCAGATGTTAAGGGGGTGAATTGTGCTGATATTAAGCAGTTCAGATCCACTGTGTTTAATAGTCCAATTTTTGCCCTATTAAATATTCGCCTGAGAGTTTTTCATCTGACAATGTGATGATTGAGACAGGTTGCAGGTTTTTGGGCGTGAGGTGCTCTATTGCCTTATGGTGTCCATGTTCCTAAAGACAAAGCAATTTAAAGAGGTCCATCCTTTTTTTAGGTCTCTGCCTTGTGGGTAAAAACAGGAAGGAGGGCCACATGGAAACAAACTGAAATGTGACAGTGTTGGCCCTGGCACCACTAAAAAAATCTGTCTGTGCGGGAGTTGAAAAATAATGTTTTATATCCAAGATTCTCATTTGCAACATTTATTAACATCTATTATTGCTTTTAAAATTTGATCAAAAAATAATGTTCAGGTTAATCTTGCATAATACAAATGGCACATTTTATACAGTAATGGAAATTTTAATGCTGTGTAATGCATTGTATTCTTTTGAAATTTGCATGTTAATTTAGAAAATAAGTACTTACAGCTAATTCAGTAATTAAACGGCATATTTTTGTGTAGATGAATTAGCAAAGAAATGTAAAATAACATTAGTTTTGATTGAATGATTGTAGATACAAATGAAGTGTAAGTTAATGCATGCGGAAAGCGTGTGATATTCGAGGCACTGGGTTCTACATTCCTCGTACTTCTCTCTCTCCCTGATACACACGTACTGCGTCGTAAAGGGCCTGTATGGATCAGCGTGCCATTCATTACACACCATGTGTGCGAGCGGGATAATGATCTCCCTTCTATTAACACTTCATTGATATGTAAGGCATGGATAACAGCAAGACAAAAACAACGCACCCTAAATAATGATAAACATCAGTTGATTACATTTCAGCAGGAGCATGCAGTGAATCTCACGTGTGTGCCCGTTTCTGGCCCTCCAGTTCCCCCTTGGGATGTGGCCACTGCTGACATATGAACTCCCTATTCTCCTAAGGGGCTCTGGGCTTTTTCACATCCTGCCATGTCTGTAAAATGGGGTCAGGCATCTCTTAATTTCAGGAACTGTTTCTGCCACCTTTTCTCCCTGCATTTATGAAGATGTGCTACTCCGCCTCTACCTCTGCAAACAGGCTTTATGAGTCGAGGCCATCCTCTCAATGATAATACCATGACCAAGGTACTACATATTCAAATATACATGACCTAGCGTCTATGTCTGTATGGTGGATGTGTTTGCTTTTTACCTATATATTCCTATATTCTGTATACACCTAAGAACCGAAACATTGTCTACCTGCTTAGTATGCTGCTGGTCCTTTTTGTGCTGACAAAACAGCTGTGACCCACTGAGCCATGGACAGAACCAAACCTCTGAAGGTGTGCTATGGAATCTGGCACACCTGTCAGAGACAGATCTTTCAGGTCCCCAAAGTTGCAAGGTGGAGCAGCATGGATCAGACTTGCTGTGCCAGCACATCCCAAAGATGCTCAACAGGATTCAGATCTGGGGAATGCGACAAGCAGGGCAACATCTAGAACTCTTTTTCATGTTCTGCAAGCCCTTCCTGAACAGTCTGTGCAGTGCAGAAGGACACATTTCCCTGTTGGCAGATGGCACTACCATCATGGCCATGAACGGGTGTACGTGGTCTGCAACAATGTCATGATAGATGTCACACGTCAAAGTAACTTTCACATGATTGGCTGGACCCAGGGTTTCCCAGCAGAACATTGCCCAGAGCATCACGCTGCCTCTGCTGTCTTGTCTTCTTCCTACAGTGCATCCAGGTGCCATCTGTTCACCCAGGAAGCGCTGCACGCGTATCTGCTCATCCCTAGGAGTCTTTCCTCCACTGGTCCAAGGTCCAGTCCTGATGATCACGCGCCCATCGCAGGCACTCTAACAAGCCTGCGGATACACAGCACGGTACGACGCATTCTGTACTGTGACAATCATATTGTTCACAGCATTAAAATTTTCCATCAGCTGTGCCACAGTAGCGCTCCTGTCACTCTGTACCAGCCGGGCCGGCTTCCGTTGCCCCCGCGCATCAATGAGCCATTGGGGCCGGACAGGCTGTCGCTGCTTCGCGGTTTTCCCCTCCTCCAGCCACTGTCAGTAGGCGGACCACTGCTGACCAGGAGGACCCCACAAGCTTTGCCGTTTCAGAGTTGCCCCGACCCAGTCGTCTTCCCGTGACCATTCCTCCCTTGTCAAAGTCACCCAGATTCACGCTTGCCCGTTTCTTTTGCATCCAACTCGGCTGGTCACTCGCCACTTAATATATCCCGTATATATATTAATGTATTAGTTCTGCGATAATCACTATTATTCACAACATCTGTGGGTGTTCATAATGTTTTGGCCCTTCCCTGTATGTATTCCATTTATATAATGATGTAAGTGATTCTTGTGGTACATAAAAGGAGGAATAAAAGTGACTCTATTCTAAGCATATCTCTTGATATTTGAGTGCTTTGTGATATGGTGGGGGTGTGCTGTTTGAAATGGATCCAAAACAGATGCTAATCGGTTGCAGGGCACTGCTGCTGAATATATTGTTTCTCCATCGAGAATCCTTTATTGTCACTGTCTATGGGGCACAATATATTTACAAAATCCTGCATCTGAGGTTTCATGAGACATATTCTTGTTGATATTGGATACTTCCCTTTCATATTATACATTCAGAGAAACTGCTGATTGGTCTGCTTTGGGTAGGTTCTTTCCAGGGCATAAAAAAACGCTTTTTGATGTATTTTCATTTGCTATCTAAAGCTTTTCTGTTTGATGCCTCTTCTTTTTCATGTTTTCTTTTTATTTGGTGTGGAGGCTGTGCTGCTACGAGTGTCAGATAGCCATTTCTCATGCATTACACGCTACAGCGCTGTGCAAATACTAATCAAACCATCATGCCACATTAAATCAAATACAGTCTTCAGATCAATCCAACAGCATCACAATAACTGTGTGCGTGCAGTAAAACGCCATGAATAGTGTTGACGTAAGCTATGTTTTTCATGTTTTTTACTGTTACTGCAGACTTTGTGCGCAGGTTACAGGTTATACTTATTCCACCATCCAGAATCAATTTTTTGTTTTTTTTTTATTATTTTGAGCACTGGGTGATCAATCTCGGATATGGCATGTCGGAGAAAGAGGCTAACATCCAGAACTAAATTGAAACAGTTTAGTGCTGCAGCCTGCTGTATTTCAGCGTCGTTCAGCAATAGAGATGCCATTTCTTTGTTTCCTTCTGGGGGGCGGGGGGTGTTATACAGTCCTAGGGCTCATACTGTCAATTAAACCTGCTTTAGGTTAATTTCTCCTAAATTACATTGAAAGTTATTGTTTGGAACACGTTAGTTAGAGTGTGTTTAATTTAAACATTAAAAATAAATGTTTTTATTGAGCTGCCTTTAGTTAATGTTAAACTTTTACATTGCGGGGATGGGCTGGACAGTGTATCTGTGGTTGCTGCTAACGACCTATAACCAGCCATTTGTTGTGTTGCTATGCGCTTTGGTTTGCAAGCTCCTTCTCTATGACCATGTTCATCATGATTTAAAGCTTCTTCCTGCTTATTTCTGCTCCACGGTCTTGCTCTGCAGCTGATGCTGAGCCTGTGTTGGGTCTGTCCTCCCAAGTCATTCATCCATTAATTCGTCTGGCCAGCAGTTTCATGCCAAACATGCCCCCCCACCCCCAACCCAACCCAACCCAACCCAACCCCCCAATCTCGGCACCCATCGGCAGCTGTCTGTCCGCGAGCCCGGAGGGGCTGTGTGATGACGCGGCTGGGTCTCTGGTGCTGTAATTATCCCCAGCCTGGTGATAATGGCCTATTTGGTTGTCTGAATCCTCTGAATAAATTGCCGCAATATTGTGCAGCTGAGCAGGAAGCAGGGAGTGGGGAAATAAGGCTCAGAGGAAGGAGCCGGAAGATACTTTGGGAGAAGTGCTCCATGGAACGGCCCCCCCTCCCCCCCATGCCCCCAGCGCCCCAACGCCCCGTGCGCTGGCTGCGAGCTGCTCAGCACCGTCTCTGCACTTAAGTGTGTGCTGCTGCTGCATCTCAGCACCTTCCCACCTGCCCTCTGCTCTCTAATTCATCCAATATCGAGTGTGGATGCAGTAGCTACATGAAGTGTTATGGCCGGGAGCACTTATTTATAGTAAATATGCATCCCCCCCCCCGCCACCCTGCCTCCAGCACACTTCTCAGCCAGCAGACCTGCAGCTGCAGACCTCTCAGGTCTCCTGCAGACCCCCCAGGTTCTGGTGTCCCCTGCCTTCTGTTCTGGTGAGGCTGCGGGTGAGATGGACTGGGTGGGGGTGGCCATTTTCAGAAAGAATATTTGGGGAACAGGCAGGTTAGTACACCCTACGTAGTATACAGTGACAGTTAAATGCAAGAGGATGAATAATAAAAATAATATTTCAATTAAAGCAATCATTATATTGCATTACACATACCTTCATAATGCATTATAACGCATTCATAAAGTATTATACAACAGGCTATGACTATTTATGAAAAGGCATAACATGTCATACTCATGTGCAGCATGCATTATGAATGCTCTATGAAGGTCTCATCTATAATGCACTATAGATACCTAGATAATGCGGCACAAAGTATCCTTAACTCTTAAACTGACCATTATAATGCATTATGAAGACCTTCACAGAGCATTCATAATGTATGAGAAACAAGGCTGCAATGTGTTAAAAATATTTATTGTCATGTTTATAATACTTTATAAATGTGTTATAATGAATTGTATGAGTTATTATGTTTTGATGAATATAGGCTTTATAGAAAGTGTCACCAGTACTTTCAACATGGAACTGAGCAATTTATACTACATTTGTCTTCTCCTTTCCACGGAGAGCTGATAATTAACCCATTACCTCTCTCATCTGCAGCTTGCTGGGCTGCAGGTGTCACACATGGGGAGGGGGGGGCAGAGACTGGAGGTCAAGTGCTGGGTATCTGGTCTGGATTGCTGTAGAAGTGTGCATCTTCCATTATTCATTTTTTTGCAAATTATAAGCAGTTGTTTTTCATTGGCATTTTTCCCTTTCATTTTTGTAAAAATTCATGTTAAAATCACTAATACCCACACACATAATGCAAACAGCCCCAGTGCAACGGCCAGCCTGAGATGGGACTGCATCCGTACTCATCTCACATGCCAGCAGGAATTACTGCACATTTGATACACAAAAACATATTTCCAAATTTACCAAACACGTGCAAGTGTTTGATAAATCTGCTCTGTAGCGTTTTATTGTCTCCGTAGTAGAAGGTAATTTCACAGCTCATTAGAGGCAATGCACAACAGAGACTGTAGCAAATGGAGTGGATCTATGTCTGTGTTGGGGAGCAGTTCTCAGACACTCATTGTAGATCTAGGCTCCACCAGCAATAAGGAAACTTGAGTTAGTCGAGAGCAATGTGCACTTCCGACTTTGCATTTACACCCGTTGCTTTTCTTGAGTAGAGTAAATTTAGTTCTTCCCGCGATTAATAATTGAATGTCCTAATTGGCTGTGCCGATCACACAGCTGGTTTTGATGAGAGAGTGTGTAGGCGGGATTTGTGTCGTCTTGCCCCATCACTTCAACGCCTTAGCGAGAGCTGCATCATAGCCCGTCTCTGAAACTTGAGAAGCGCGGTACAGCCCATGCATTTTAATGCGCTCACCTTGATCTTCAGCGCAGTCTAATCTCTGGTAGTCTTATTCCGAAATCTGCGCCTTCTGTCTCAGGCTCAAACCGCCCTCGAACTCAAGGTCAGGCACAAGTTCTTCAGTTCTTTCGGCTGAGACTCAAGGCCCGCGTCCACCCCATCTCAGATCGTCTTCCCTCATCATTTTTTGCATTAGAATTCAGAAACGGTGACAGCAATGTGATGGGGGTCATCAGGTTTAATCAAGACGGGTTCCCAGCCCCCCTAAACCAGCGGCATCCCAGCCATGCTCACTCATCCTCCAGCGCTGCTTCCATTCCTGAGATTCCTCTGCTGTTGTGTAAATAACTGACCATAACATTCTAAATGCCTATTTCTTCTGAGATTATTCATTCCTCCTACATTCAATTCCAATCAAAATGAGCAGTTTTAGCCTTATTCTGTGTTTTATTAACGTACGGACCAAACATCCCTACTTACTTTTATCCATGTTCTGAATAAATTACTTGAGGGACCACAAATAATCTAGTGGTACACTTTTACTTAATGCATCAATTAACCAGAAACTAAATGTTAGTTACGTACTGATCCCAGTTCATTCATCATTAATCAATCATGACGGTTCATGCATTTCCTGCAGTGACTACATTTGCTAATTATTTGTACTTGAGTAATCCCTTACTAAAGTTACTAAATTATTTGTGCCCCCTCAAGTAAAGTGTTACCAAATAATTTTTTATATAGTACAGGACTGTCTGATCTCTATAACATATACTTTTCCAATTACGCTATCTGATGTCATAAAGCATACGTCACGTTTCCAAGCAGGACGAAGGAAAAGGCGGACACAGAATGACGGTATGATCGGGGTTTTATTACCCACAGAGGTACGCAGAACACGAGATGTCAATGACAGGACTGGGGAAACTTAAAAGCGGACAAATACACAGGACTAATGACAATCAATTCAAGACAGCTGGGGAACGCTGGGATTCCACACGAGGGCAGCGAGGGGGCGTGGCACACAGGAGAATGACACGGAAACGGAAGAGGCATGACAGCACAATGTCTCAACACTGACATTATTGTATTAAACTTTACTATACTTTACTATAATAATTGTCTGAAAAGCTCAACACATCACTTGCATTGCTTTTCACCACTTTCTCTCATCATCTAGAACTCCACAGTCACATGCAAGACGTGAGACAAATTTTATGGTACTCAGATGAAAAACAGAGAAACACAGAAGTGCAAAGCCAGAGAAAACGGCAGGAATGTGAAACATTTAGCAAAAGTCCAAAGAAAAAATGTGGTCACATGGAAATGGTAATATTATTTAGTCTAAAATAATAGGAATTGTTTTGGGAAGAACCTGCAATTGTTTGATATTGGCCGAGGATGAGGGAAAAGTAGTATTTTAATGCTAAGGCTTATTGGGAACATAATATCATTAATAATGTATATTTCCATAGAAAACAAGGATTAGCCGTGTTCCAAATAGTTGCATCTGGTTTCCCTTAAGGGAGCAACTTGCAGAAGTCTCTCTACAATCAGCAATGTCAAATGTTATGCTGAATCTTGGTTTTCTGCCTTGGACAGCCTCCTTCCAGGGACACTAACTGGCCGGTTTGAGGACTATGGGTCAGCAGTCACCACCAAAGCCTGCAGCACGCCCTGCCAGATAGCGCTTTGCGCCCCCCCGGTGGGGGAACGCCTTTGAAACATCCTTCCCACCCAGCACACAAATGATTACCGATTCATTCATGCCTCGGTGTTGGCTTTGGAGCTGGAACGGGGTCCCTTTTATTAATGAATAACTTTTTTTGTGGAAAACTGACAGAAGAGAGGGAACACACATTTATAGGCTGGGATAGCACCGTGGGTCATCACCATTAAGCTTTCAAGCCTGAAACATGCACCACTCTTGTTTATGCTAATTTCCTTTGAAAAAAGAGACAAATTTACCCACAACTGCTAAGATGGAGAATCTCCATCAAGTCAGTGTCTTGCTCTCAGATTCCAACACCATTCCTCCCACCCACACACCTCTCTCTGTTATTCTCTCACCTACATTAACCCAGTTCCCTCCCTTCTGCCTCACTCAAACCGCCTCTCTCGTTTTTTTTTTTTTTTTTGACTATGGGATAAACGAGTCATTTTGAGATTGGATCCTGTGGCTGGGATCAAATGGCATGTGTGCTACCGTCGCGGAGGAAATGGCGGTCCAGGCACTGCAACGGACCGCGTCAGCAGTTCGTCATTCAAGTAGGACAATCTGAGCTCATGACTTTCCCAGCACACGCTGGATTTTTTTAGCAACAGTAAACAGCCGTCTCTGTGGACAATTCCTATGTGTGATAACAACGTCACCAAGTGCATATTCTAGGAGGGCCTTCCTTTTCTATTGGAGAGCAGAGACCAGGTCAAACTCTTCTCAGTCCTGAAAATGACACCAGCTCCCGTGTGTACATGTTTTAAACTGGGTTAAGGGCCACCAGCTAGACTGACTTGCTGTGATGCCTTTTCATACATCACTCAGTATCTTCAAACTTGATTAATGTCTCCCGCTATCTTCCTGAGAGTCACATGGGTACATGCAGCTTTAAGAAAGACAGCTTAGAAGATGACCATGAATAATGAAAGATCTGGCACTTGATGTCCTACTCGCAAGTAGGTAGTGTCTATGCAGCTTGTCCAACAGAATGCCTTTATTACCATTGCACAGGTAGTAAGTACAACAATATTATAATCCTTACATTTCCCATCTGGTCCTCCTATGATATACATACAGGTCGGAGCAAACCGTGGACCTTGCTAAAGGCCCCAACTGTTATATCATTATACTGCTAGTCATGGGATTTGAACTGGAGAGCTTCCAAACACAGACTCCCAACGCACAGAGTGACATTTGACAGGGAATCTAACAAGAGCTACTGAAAAAAGCTGAACCAAAGCATCGGGATTAAAGTTCTCAGCAACTTTAAGGAGCTCGCAGAAGTATAGAGAGGTCTGAATATTGAGGATAAATATTCCGAATAAAAATTCATACTTGCTGTCGACTGTGAGGAATGTCATTCTTATTGTGTACTTATTAAGGACCGCCAACTGTACAGGTATTGATTTTTATAGAGGAGCACACACGCCATCATCATGAAAGATCTTCACGGACAAGTAATTCTTAAATATAATTGCTTTTCAATTGTAGCTTATCTTCTATGGCTAAAAAATAAAATGTGTTTCAGTTTATTACATGCTGTCCTTGTTAATGGCAACTCAGTATGAGTTGAGGGATTAAGTTTAATTAATATAATGCGGCATGAATGGATTTAATTTGTACCCGAGTGAGAAAGACTTCAAATAAAGTGATAAATGTAGATGAAGAATGAGAGACATTCAGACAAAAACGGCATCAGATCAATTTGCGCTCCCTGATATGGCCAAAGAGCATGATCCAGGCACGTCCCCATGTCACGTCCTCAGCTTGAGGATTCATGGGTCAACAGGATGTAGATGACAACTCCATCAAACACCATACCCTGAGAAATAATAAGTCTCCACCTGGGAAGGGCTCTCCATCTCACATGTGGTATCAACCTGAGGCTAATCAAAGCACAGCAGTGTGCGGACGCGCGGCCTTGTTTACCGATGCGTCTATTTCTGTCAGTCAGCATGTATCGGCACACACCGTCGGTGTGGCTTCAACCCCCAACCACCCTCCATAGCCATCAGCGCGCCCGGGCATCCTCACGTCAGCATAGACCTGATAGCCACATTGAAACACCCAGCTGAGAGATTGCCATCTACACAGGGCCCCAGGGGCTACACGCCGCCCTGAGGAGGCTCCTCGAATAAACCGGGCGAGGCTTATAAATGGGCCGGGCCAGCTCAGCCTGGGAGTTGCATAAGCACCTCCCGCGTGCAGTGCCTCGCAGCTGTAAAGGATGCAACACTCCTGTAATCGGGCACCTGCTCTCCCGCGCAGCAGACCAGCGTCTCGCAGGCTCTAAATGAGGAAGCCGTACTGGTAAGGGGTGTGCTCACTCAGTCAGGCATTTAGCCAGGTGATTACAGGCTGCTGACAAACAGACAGGGACGATACACATCGTAACAGCAGTTATTACCCGGCTCAAATGATTCTGAGACAATTAAGACTGCTGCTGTATTTTGGACGGAGAAAGGGGGGGGGGGCATCAGCTGCCGATGGCGTGAGCAGGTGTGCTTAGTCCTCTGTTGCGCTTGCTAGATCGCTGCACCCTCTGCCAGCCATCCCTGTGGAATCGGCTCCGCTTCACCCTGCAGACGTCCGACTGGTGCCCTCAGGCACTGTCAGGATTCTGCACAGTAACACCTCTGCTTCCATGTTAAAAATGCCTAATTATCATCTAACAAGGACACTTTTCGGGCCGAACGCTCAAATGCATAGCTGCATTCAGGAATGAGACTGGGGATGAGGGTTTTGTTTTTTCTCATAACTCACTTTTAACTTTATTTCAAACACTCTCTGTACTCCCTGGCATAGACCAGCAACAAAACAACCCTGTCTAAAATCACTCTGCATGCTATAACTTTCATTTTGTGTTTTCATTCAAATGTAAATGGCCCTAGATGGACTGAGGTAATATATCAGATTAGTAGGCTGCCAGCTCACCTTCTCATATTAATAGGACAGGTGATTGAGTTCATTAGTGTCAGTTCTGAGAGGTTTATCAGAGATTGAAGCCAGTCCCCAAATGCAGTTCTGCATCTCTGACCCTGTTCGTATGCGAGGATTGTCAAGGTCACCTTAGCCAGTACTCAGTGCTGATGCCTCTTCTTTTAGCTGACTTACCAGGAAACAATCGTTTAATTTGCCGGTTATTTTCCGACTTCCAGTCTTCTCGACAATACACAAATTACGCTATGACTTTCTTTATTTCTACATATCCATCATATTTCACAAAAAAAGTACACGGATAGTTTTAAACTGGATGTGTTGATCTTAAGGGGCGAAAGGTGTACTATTAAAAATGCGAGCTTTTCAGTCGTTGCTCACATCGGCTGATTTTGGCGGACCGACTGAGTGATTTGAGCGTTTTTTGCTTCACAATGACTCCAGTTAATACCAAATCGGCTCAGAACTCTGAACTCTTAACTGGCAACATTTCGCTCTTTTATTTAGCAACACTGCAGCAAAGTACCGTTCCTTATAATTATTACGCGTGTTTCTTCCTCCAAATAACATTTAAAATTTTTAAAAGAAGGTAAAATCTAAGATCGCATAATTGTTTTCCAGTGCGTCTTCGCCACACATCCTTACCTTATGCATTTTTTTTAATTATTAAACACACACGCACACAATTCCCCGGAGTGCGTCTGTTTTGCTCCGTTCCGTACCCCCACCCGCTGCCTGCATAGTTACCACGCTGCATAAGTAGGCAGCTCCGGCTCTCCCCGGCAGCCTGGCGCTCGCACTCCCCGCATCCGCTCCCAGTGATTTGTGTGGGATACCGCTCCGTCTGCGAATTGTTTAGGACAAGTGGCATATCAGAGAAAGCCTAGCAAATAATAATAATAATAATAATAATACAAAAAATAAAAAAGCACGACGCTGCATGCCAACTAGACAGACGAACGCGTCCGTAGAGTGGAAATATTTAGCATGAACTGACGGGAAACGGAATCATTTATTCTGATCGTAATTGGTTCCGAGGAGCCCAGCTGTACTGAAAACCGCGACTCGGATTCAGTGGAAGTACCCGAAGCGCATAATATATATGTACCTGCATCTACAACTAACACAAAGAGGTGAGTTTTCTGGATCTCACCACATAACGTGTTTTACATGTGAGTATACGATATGCATACATAATTAGAAGTCAAATTGCAGTTGTTGTACGTGAAAATATATATATGATGTAGTAGCAGCCCACTTAAAATGCCTTTTGTAAAACAGGTTTGATTTAATCGGACTGTAACCGTACGAAAAAGATGCTGCTTTGTTAACTAATGGTTTAATTAGTGATGTGGGGATGTGCGTTAAATATAGTATTTTATGTGGTGCAGCTTGTGTCCGGCTCTGTTCAGTATACCGCTGTCAATCCGGGCGGCATCGGCAGGCACGAGGCTTGCGCTAAGGTGAACGGAATTGCATCGTGCAGATCTGTCAGTACTGTACTATGCGGCAGATGATAAACAGACGTACTGTAATGCAAATGTGCTCCTGGAGTGCCCTGTCAAAAAGCAATGAGGTTTTTTTTATTGGTTGAAGACCACGCTATTGGGCCAAACATGTTCATTTGAACACTGCCTATAAGTTGTAAACCTGCGGTAAAGCGGTCTAGTAGCGCATGATTACAGCATTGTGTGGTGTGATGTAAAATTGTGTCTGTAGTCCACTGTGCTGCTGATCTTTATGTGTGTGTGGTGGTCTGTCCCACTTCGTCTATCCCAGGACATACTGTGGATGCCAACCAGCCGGGGCTGATATAGGGAAAAAAAGACCTCTATGAAATCAGCATCAGCAGTGGAGGCTTGGAGGCAGTCTGTGAAACAAAAATGTAATGGTCTATATCTGCAGATGTAGTGTGCCTGTAGTGGGTCATGTCTCTGTGTAATGATTGTGAGATTTTACTTCAGCATCTGTGCAAAAAGAGCAATGGTCCAGTGATGAACTGTAAATAGACGTATGAATGGCAGGTGGTTCAGGAAGGTGCACTGTACATACACCCGCACCATACCTCACTTACATCATACTACTGTTGACGCTTCTCACATACACTGCTGTTTTGAAGTATATAGCATCCATTTAGCATGTCAAATCTCAATATCTTAAGCTTGATTAGTGAGTAAGTTGTTGAAGTCCAGAGATGGAAAAGTTCACCCCCCCCCCCCCCCAGGTGGGACAATGTAATTTCGGTGGTGGGTAGTTTTAGGTTTTTGCCAAACTTAGATTTTCTGATTTGCGACTTATTCATACCGGCAATATTTTTCTGCAAATCTGCAGAATCATCCAGCTGATCTTTTACACATTTAAGTATCGCCATGCTCTTTGTAGCTGAGATCAAAATAATTAGGTTTCTTACCATTTAAACAGGAAAGAGCTACCCAGATTTTCTTTGATTAGTTCATTTGTTGCATAGTTATTTATGTAGCCAATTATACTATACCCTGATTAAGCTAACGAACCTCATGAATGGTTCAGTTTTTTTGCACAGACACTGATTGCTGTTTACCTGTAAGATAAGATATTGTTTCTCCCAGAAGGAAAATCATTTTATAGATGTATGCATGCATGTATGAATGCGTGTATGCATGTATGTATGTAGGTAGGTAGGTAGATAGATAGATAGATAGATAGATAGATAGATCCTAACAAATCAAATAAACAAACAGTGAGAAATGCATAAATACAGTGCAGGAGGTGTGACTGAGGTGGAACAGCCATGATATGTGCATAATTAGAACAGGTCGACATTGCAGTGAATGGGATGGTGTGTGGCTCGGTGGATTAGCACCTGTCTCTGTGATCAGGTGGTTTCCAGCTGAAATCTGCCTGAGCAATTGCATTGTTGGGCCCTTGAGCAAGGCCCTTAACCCCAGCAGCTCCAGGGACCCACTGACAATCTTTCTCAGTTGTACACCACTCTGGATAATGTTTTATTAAATGCATCAGTTCCTGTACACAGCGCAGAATGTGTGGATATAAAGAACTGGAGTTCAAAGTTACATTACATCTGCACCTGCACTTTTCTGACCCCAATACATCAATTTATAAATGGGGAAAACATAGGCTTGTTGTACTTCATATATTAATGTTTACAAATCGTATAATACAATCTTTGGTTCCTGTGTTCTGTGCAGCCAGCTCTCAGCAGGGACATTTCGAAAACAAGTTTACTTGAGCACACAGAACGCTTAGTGCGGCATTGTTTTTCCCACAAAAGACAAAGAGATCATTTTGCGGCATCTCTGAGTTGAAAGCAGACATTGTGACATGTGCAGTAAAAGCCAGTGGATGATAAGGAAGGAAATTGTTTTGTAAAAAAAAAAAATCCTTTGTTTGTGTACTATGAGCCCAACACTATCCACTGCATTTCAATGGTATCAAGGCACATCTGTCTGCGAGTCTTTGAGTCTTTCGCACAACAGATGACATGTTGGGTTATAACACTATAAGTAACCAAAATATGAGAAACCTGGAATGTTGTGTGCTTATAATACATAATACTGCAATCCCTATGCTGTTGCCAGTGAGATACAAATAAAAATTTGGCATGGAGATTATGTGGTGAAATAATCGTGCTCTTGGGTTTCTTTATATTAGTGATATATTTTTCAGAGGACATAAAAAGACTGAGGATTGACTGTTATTCTTATCTGCTGGTTTCTGAGAGCTTATTATAGATGAGGCTAGCATAAAGGAAGAAGCTGCAGGTGAGGTCCCTGCAAACGGCGTGCATGCTCAAACGGGATCATGTTTAGCAGGCATCTCGCTGCACGTATGGCCTTTTCCTGTGACGTCTCGTCCGACATTTTCATGCCGGCCTTCTCACTTTCGGTGAAATTGTTTTGATGCCGTGCTCGTGTAGTGCGCGTGATGCCACCTCTTGTGCATACTGCATTCCTGTTTCTCGCAGTGGACATTCACGTCAAACCCCTTCTCCTCTACTGCGTGGCACACCCAGAATTGTTAGTGGGGGGGGGGGGGTCACTGAGTATGATTGTTTGAGTGTTGAAATCTATGCTTGTCTATTAGCTGCAGCTAGTTTACTGAGAGCAGCTGGGCAGTAAGTGTGGTGATTCACGGTATGTTCCCCGTGGGAGTGGCTTCCTGCTAAGAATGGGAGGTGGTATTTCGAATGAATGATTTCTGTTGAAGTTAGTATTATTAGCCTCTGACTTACAAATTTACGAATTTGTGAGAGAATGTTGTGCCTATCTGTCAGGTTTAGGATGTATTCATTCCGGCAAATAAGCAAGGATAGTTGTGCAGGAAATAGCTATTCTGAATGCATGCCATTTAATATTCACTTTAAACATAAAAATGTTTGGATATGATCTTTCAATAACCATGCATATTTACTTCATTTATTGTTACATTTATAGCTACACTGCATTTGTGAAAGCCCACACTATAAAACCGGTTTTATGGCTGAATTGCAGGGGTTAGAATCCGCTAGGGATTTAGTAGTCCTGAAGAAGCTCATTCCATCACTGAAGGATGAAGGCTGAAGACAAACGGGATCATAACTTTTGATCAGGGTGACAGTCAGGCCATGGATTCCACCCTCTTACGCTTCTGCTTGCTTATCTGAGCTTTTGGGTAGACGTGATCGTGTTATGCTACTGCGTTCCCCCATTCAGTGATGTCTAAACGGCACGTCAACAAGCAAACTCAACTTGGAAATCTGTCTCTCCCCCACGCATATGGGCTGCAACTCACGGCGCACTTTTAAAAAGGTCGATTCCAAAAAGGGCACTTCTACATTTTTAGCGGCGCACGCCAAAGTATAGCGAAAGTTAGATTATTATGCATTGCGTGCGTTTATGACCTTCTTCCGTTTTTGCCCGTTTTTACCGCCGGCTGCTAAGCAAAGCCATGGATCGTCATAAAGAGTGCCTAAGTGGTGCGGCTCTATCTCAGCAGGTTACGTCTGCCGACTAACATAAAAGTATTAATTGAAATGTATATTGAGCTGCACACAAAACCACCGCTCCAAATCCTGAGGCTGCAGTCATCTGCTCTCTTCCAGCTGTCGCCCCCGTAAGGGTGTTTGTGTTACTGCTCGATCGCGGCATACGGTTATTGGGTTCCTCAGGAGCAGGAGAGCTCTTACGTCTATCTATGCCTCTTATTCTCCTCCTGAAAAGAGGTAATTAAAGTGTTGCTTTTAACTAAAGACTCGGTTGGGTTGTCAATTTAACTGCCGTGATGTTTGTTTCCCTCAATCCTACAGGCTTTATTACATCCCATTAATATCCCGTGACTTATATTGTTGCCCTGGAGAGGACTGTTCGGTATTTTACGGAGACGGTAAAATAAAGGTCACGTCTTGAACGGCATGTTCGGCAAAAGCCACGTCTGAGTCTGACAGCCGTCTCCAGCCCTCGCTCCAAGAGAGCCCTGCCCGGCTCCCACCGCTGAACGTGACATTCAGCCACAGCCCCGGCCGGCGAGGCTCGTGCGGTGAGGGACGTGGACATGCGTACGTGTGTGAGCTCATGATATTTAGGGTAAGGGTGGATGTAGGCCCGGGCTTGAGTAACTCCCGAATGAGGTACCAGAGTTGGACTTTGAAGCCGTCCCTTACAGAAGCTGTGGTCTTGTTTTGAAATGTTGGGCTGCAGCGATGTCCTGCCGGACTGAGATGTGATGGCTGGGATAGCGGGAAGGGAACGGGAAGAAGAAGGAGCCATAGAGGGTCATGTACAAATCCATTGTCCTTCAGAGTCTCTCTGTTCATTTTTAAACCCTATCCATTCACAGCATCCCATGTAAATACCCTCCGCTGTTCATTAATCTCTCCTTTGTTTCCATGGCCGAAGCTCTTTTTCCAGAGTCTGTCGTGCAATTACTGCGATGCCATACTACTTGTGAAGAGAGTTGGGGGGGGGTCGATGTGAATAAACGTAAATAATGATCAGCATTGTCAGAAAGGCTGGGCCCCATATACAGCGTGTCTCAGCGGTATGGCGAGGAAGTGCGAGCGAGGACGGCGCAGGGGGCTGTGTCCCGAGGGGCGCCGGCTTGCAGGATTTTCCTGCCTGGTCACCTGGGTGGCGTTAAGGCTGCCAGAATTAACTGCAATCAGAGGGAAAAGGAAGGCTTTAGGCACCGGTCTCTGTGGGTATTAGCAGCCTCCGGGATGCTCATAAATCAGCACACCATCTCCTCATCACGGGCTCTTTCAGACTGCACCTGTGTGCTCCCAGACTCAAAATCTGTGGGGCTGGACTCCAGAAAGTGACTCTGAGATGGAGATTTCACTGGTTTTTATTATTATTATTATTATTATTGTTGTTGTTGTTGTTATCATTATTATTATTATTTATTGAATTCTCTTTTCCATCTACCTCTTTTTTCATGAAAGCTGAAAAATTTCTGTACTGCATGGTAAAAGCCACAGTATTTAACACATAAAACTCCAAATACTGGTGATGCTTTGACTCTGGGGGTACTGCTGTACTTCAGGAATCAGGGCTTGAGAGTTCAAACCACAAACACATGGACTCTGTATGTGAGGTTTGTGCATGTTCCCTGAGCCAAATGAGGTTTGCATGTGGTCCCTGAACTGTGTGAGGTTTGTGCATGCTCCCTGTGCCGTGTGAGGTTTGTGCATGCACCCTGTGCTGTGTGACATTTGTGCATACTCCCTGTGCTGTGTGAGGTTTGTGTGTGCTCCCTGTGCTGTGTGAGGTTTGTGTGTGCTCCCTGTGCTGTGTGAGGTTTTTGCGTGCTCCCTGTGCTGTGTGAGGTTTGTGTGTGCTCCCTGTGCCGTGTGAGGTTTGTGTGTGCGCCCTATGCCATGTGAGGTTTGTGCGTGCTCCCTGTGCTGTGTGAGGTTTGTGCGTATTCCCTGTGCCGTGTGAGGTTTGTGCGTACTCCCTGTGCCGTGTGAGGTTTGTGCGTGCTCCCTATGCCGTGTGAGGTTTGTGTGTACTCCCTGTGCCGTGTGAGGTTTGTGTGTGCTCCTTATGCTGGGTGAAGTTTGTGCGTGCTCCCTGTGCTGTGTGAGGTTTGTGTGTATTCCCTGTGCCATGTGAGGTTTGTGCGTACTCCCTGTGCCGTGTGAGGTTTGTGCGTGCTCCCTATGCTGTGTGAGGTTTGTGCGTGCTCCCTGTGCTGTGTGAGGTTTGTGCGTATTCCCTGTGCCGTGTGAGGTTTGTGCGTACTCCCTGTGCCGTGTGAGGTTTGTGCGTGCTCCCTATGCCGTGTGAGGTTTGTGTGTACTCCCTGTGCCGTGTGAGGTTTGTGTGTGCTCCTTATGCTGGGTGAAGTTTGTGCGTGCTCCCTGTGCTGTGTGAGGTTTGTGTGTATTCCCTGTGCCATGTGAGGTTTGTGCGTACTCCCTGTGCCGTGTGAGGTTTGTGCGTGCTCCCTATGCTGTGTGAGGTTTGTGCGTGCTCCCTGTGCTGTGTGAGGTTTGTGCGTATTCCCTGTGCCGTGTGAGGTTTTAACTGGCTGCTTTGGTTTGGTTTTCTGCCGCAGTCCAAAAACATCCAGGTAGGTGCATTGGCAGCACTAAACTGCTGTATTCTTCAGGATGCAGTTTAATGTATAACAACCTCTTACATGCTTAGTCCTGAAAATATATGTGTATTCTGTGGTATTTTTTAAACTTCTGCTTGGACTACAGTGCATAGTGTTAACAGCAGTCTGTACCCATGCGTTATTCATGAGGCTCTGGTGGCTTTGGGATGTGCCAAGAGGATCAAGCTACAGGAAGCTGTCATATTTAAATCAGCCCAGCTGAGATAAAGTGTTTACTGATTATTCTGTTTGTTTTGAATAGGGCCACATATTGCAGAGATACCGGTGTCAGCCCTGTGCTCTCATTTCTACCACACTGCTGTCTCCTGACGTATCTTCTCTTTCGAGGCGGACGGGGCCTCCCTTGGCCCCCCCTCGCAGACTCTGCAGCCGGTGGTTATCCATCAGACTGTGATCAGACAAGTCGCCAAGTTACGGCGAGCCCTCTGCCACTCCGGCCATTAATGTGCGGCTGCCGCAGAGATTCCCGTCAAAACTGATGGATGCCGTAGTTTAGTGAAGCTGCGCACTGCGCTGAGCTGCCGGGCCTCCCTAGCCAGTCCATTCAGGAACCTCGCCCCCAACGGGCCCAAGGATGTGATTGTTTTTTCTGTAACCTTTGACCATATATGTGAATACTACGGTACTTTCTTTTACATTTTCTTGTGTCATCTGGATGCTGGAGTATATATATTTTCTTCCATGCCGAGTAAGTCACCTTGCTTTGAGCTGGGACAACCGCATCAGAAACACACACGCCTCGAACGCGTAGGCAGACGGGCAAGAGCAGACCTCCACTGGAACACTATCACATGGCCACTCATCTCATTAAGAAACACAGACGCTGCCAAACGGCTGCTCAGTCCGTCGGAACTTCTGCCTGTACTGAGAGCTCCGGGGCAGGGTTTTCAACACTTACCACTCAGATATGCCATCACATGGATGGGTGATCGGTGACAATGCATATTTTATATATGAATTTAAAGCAACAATGTCAACTGTGGTGATGGTCCTGAGGGTTTGGCATTAATGGTTAGAAATTAGAAAATGTCTTGTGGGGCGGCTGGGTGTTAAAAGTGTGACAGTTTCCAACATAAAATGTTGCCCATGTTCTTCAGATATGCTTGGATGTCAATGAGTAAGTGAAAAGTTAAGCCAGTGCAGTGCTTAGCTGAGTATAATTAGGGGGGGGTGGTGTTTTGCCACCTTAATATAGGCCCTGCTCCCTTCTTCCAACTGTGGCAGCCGCGCAGTGAATAGCATGCATCTCCTTTTGGGGATTCACAGTGAAGGCAGAGAGTTTTTCACAAACAGCATCCTCTGCGGTACGGCGGTGGGTGGGGGCTGGAAAGAACAGAGAGAGGCAGATCTCACATCCCTCAGGCGGCGCGTTTATCTGCCGAAAACAAGATCTGCCTCTTTATTCATTAAGCTTGGTCATCACATTCCAGCTTTATAAGCGGTGGATCGCTTTCTCGTACATGCGGGAAACGGGACTTGGCAAACAGGCCCCCAGTTATTCCTCTTGTGTTCTGCAGAGCGGGCCTTTGGCGGTCTCGGGGGGGATCCCGTCACTTTGTCTCATGGCCGGTTACACTCTTCTCCCCCGGTATTGCCCTTTGAAATCAGTAACGAACGGAACACAAAGCGACCGCTGGACATCTCTCCCCCCCCGTTTTCCCTCCTGGGCGCGGCCACGGCGGTGCTCGACCCCCCGTTTTTCCTGCAGTGAGCGGCCATGGCTGTGATGGTCCCCCCGTTTTTCCTG
>JAODKN010000104.1:6182842-6199207 GCA_026774425.1 Petrocephalus zakoni | reverse complement strand
GTAAGTAGGAGAACTTTGAAATCCGTCCTGTACCTTACAGGAAGCCAGTGCAGGGAGCTTAGAGCAGGGGTTATGTGATCAAAATAACCATTGTATTCAATATTTTTATCATACACCAAAGCCCAGATACTATAATACTCCCAGTTCCTCTTTGACAGTGTTTCTATTTAACACACCCTTACTCTATTTAGTCTTACATTAATATTACAGAATCAATCCATCTTCAAATTGCTTACTATCTGTTTTTTACTTTTTCTATGCATTGTCAAGACAGTCAGATAACTGTTCTCATCACGTTTAGTTCATTTTCTGACTGATGCTTCTAGTTTTATAGTTCTGGCTTTTGGATAAAGATATGGATTAGACATCTGTATCCAAGATATCAGCTTATTCTACCCCTTAACATTTTCAGCTAAAATGGAGATCCATGGCCGCCATATAGGGTGGTGGTGGTGGTGGGGGACGGCAGTTGGTTAGGACGATTCCAACGGCCCCAGACATAATTGAATTGGTCTGTGTTGAGGGCCCAAACTGTGACGCTTTCATGGGGCCAAAATTTCTAGCAGCACCCCTGCCGAGACCTACATTCATTTACACGTCACCCAGCAGTATGAACTTTGATCATACGGCACTTCCTACGTGTTCCATGAGTCAGGCTACAAAGTTTATATTAGCTTGCCGAGACTAATACAGTACTGTCATCATAATTACCTAGCGCATAAAACTCGTCCCCTGAAAGACATGTTTGAATATTGATGCGAATTGATACTACGAGGGACGACGCACATTTACATTTTACAAAATTGTGTCGCTTTATCGATTTTTTGGCTAACTGATTTAACGTTAATACTTTATATGAGTGATCAAAACAAGTTCCGTTCTTCATTAAGAAAGATCACACTTCCGAGAAGAGCGCGTAATTGTCTTCCCACACATGAACTGTCAGCGGAAAGCGTGACGCACTGAAATCGTCACACAGCTGCTGACCAATAGAAAGTGGACTCCCACGGTCACGTTAGCCAATGAGACGTCGCAAATGTGTTTGCGTCTTCCGCCATGTTTAAATCTCAAGGAGTCGCCAGGCAATCGTGAGTTTTTGGGCAACAAATCAAAGGTATTTCACGGAGCAGTAATAATAATACGGTCATCTGGCGGGGGCTGGCTAGTCAGCTTTATGAGGCAAAAGAGTTTATGAACGGCGTTTAACGTGTCTGATGTAGATATTACGCATGTATGGCCTAAACTTTTTGTTCAGTTAGGATCGGTTAGGTTAACTTAAATAAGCGGTTGAATTAAACTATATTAATGCAGTATTGTTTTCCTAAATCTACTCTTTTGGGTACTTAATGGAAGGATTTTGGAGCTGTTTGAGCAATTTCTGTTTATCGTTTATGTCCTACCATATTTTATATAGAATGATCCGAGTTGCGAAACTTATGTTGTTAAAATACGTCTCATCACACATCATTTGTATTACATTTATTCTTGTATATTTTCTGTCCCAAAAATCCTATTATAATTGGCTTATTTATAATAGTGCGTGTTAACTTCTCCATGGTTGCGCCAAAAGACGCATTATTGCTGTACAGCTTTATCATCCTTGATGTGCAGTGCTTTAACACGTAGACGTCTTGCTGATGCATTCCATTTTTTCTGGTCTGTGCTGGTTTTTCCATATGCTACATTTGGACACGGCTTCTAAGTCTTCTCGTCTCTCCAGTACATGCGTCATAGTTGCCTTTAGCATCTTTGATTGTTACTTTGTTATATTTAGTTATATAGGTTCAATTTATTATAGTTGTAAAGTAACCTAGACTTATGAAGGTTAACTGAACTGGCATTAACAGACAAGCAATTACACGGATAATTGTTAGTATAAATCCTTCTTTGTCACGTGGTGGCGGCAGTGGCGCAGGACTAATCAATATTAATTCTCACTAACTTTCATTAGCAAGCATTCGATGAATGGATGGTTTCCAGCTGGGTCAGCCTGGTGAGCTTGGGGGGAGACTCGTACTTACTGGTTTCTAGCATTAGGTGGAATGTGCATGCGATAGTGTGGCCATGCTGGAACGCGACACGCTGCTGTAGGGTTTCAGTCATGGTTATATTAATGCAGGATCCAGTTTCGGAAGGCTTTCCCCACTATAGCTACTGCTTGCAGCAGTGTGAGGAGGAGGAGATTTGATTGACTGGATAATAGGTTTTACTGGTATCATTTTTTTCTTTACATGCATTCTGTTTTTGACTGTGCTGGACACTTAATATCTTATAAGTGTTGGGAAAATCTATTTAAGTGCTGCTAAGTTTGAAATGACTTAGTTTGGTGTTTATTAAACTACTTCAGAAATGTATAACCCAAAGTTGATTGAAAATAAGATATCCTGTTATGAAACAGCCAGTAGTTACGTAGATGGTTTTACACAAAAATAGACGAATAGACATTTGTTTTAATATAAGTCAAAAAAGTCACAGAAGCTTGGGTCAGTCTATGTGGTGCAAAGTTCTAAGCAAGGTGAGATCTACAGCAGGGATCAGAGTTTGAATCTGTCTCTCACCAGCTACCTGTGTTGAAGAGGCTCAGCAGAATTGGTGTCGTGTTACAGGACTGGTTTTTATGGTGTCTGGGCCTCTATTGGGCAGTGGGAGGTGTCCAACAAAGAGCACGCTTCACCCCCATGTGAGAGGGAGTGCATGGGGGGGGAGGGGTTAACTATTTTTAACATGGAAATTACTAACTGTGGGTCAGTGGTTCTTTGCTAGCTTCCTGGTTGACTCTCTTAAAATCTTTACAGACCTTTAAATGGATAATCTGGCTTGGTTTCCAAGCTATAGCTGACTGGGAGTCACTGCTTTTAAGCTTCCCTGTACTCGGCAGAAGTTAGCAGGTTAGCAGTTGCTGAAATTTAAGGAGCTGATGGTTGGCTTGCTGATAAACATAATGCATGCAGGCAGCCCTTTCTCTGTGCCAGAGCAGGTCCTTTAATGTCATTTAGCCACACTGTGAGAATCTGCCCTTAGCCCCCGGCCTTACATAAGCCTTACTATTTCTGGATGGCAGCGGCTCCAGTGATGTCGACCTCGTGGCCCTGCAGCTGTGCTGACTTCCACTCCCAACCCAGAGCTGCCGGTCGGCTCTGACTCACCCTGCCCTTCGGGCTGCTGGTGTGCGGCCGCAGGGGTGGCCTGGCGCTTAAGCGCGGAAGATCTTCTGCTCGGTTTTTGATTACATTCAGTTTGAATTTTTGGAATGAATTCCCCTACAAAATAATGTCTGGACTTCAGGTTGCCGACTGGATTTTACGCTTATTATTATAAAATCACAAAAACTCTTCAGGAAAAAAACCTGGGTGGGATTGCTGTGTTTGTATTGACATTGACTGTGATGTTGAGTGTTGAGGGTAATTGCATCACAATGAGTGTTTTGGGAAGTCCCTGGAGAGTCACTAAAGCAGCCTGATGTGTCTGCTTTCCTGTGGGTGTCCTCGGCTGCCTCGCTTCCTGAATACGTTAGCTTCTCATTACACGTAGTGTGAAGTCTTGTGCGAGGTCATCCTTCATTGTGAATGTCATTCCGCTGGCAGCTGGAGGCCCCGCCAGAGAAAGACCCGATCGTTTCGTCACTCAACAACCTCTCTCTCGCATCCCGGGGCCGTCCCTTTTCAGACACACACAAACGCACACGCACTTCACGTGGTAAATGCACTGAGCTGAGAGTTTGTCACTCAGAGCACTAGGCTTGGGCCATATGTCGGTATTATCGTTCCATCATTTATCATTTTCTTGCTTGTTTTCAAGCCGTGCTGCTTGTAGTTAAAGCCACGTTCATATATGAACTCCGGACATTTTCCGGAGTTGCCCTTCCGCACATTTAGTATATAACCGAAGATTTTCTACGTCAGAGGCATTTACAACAACTAGAAACATTTCGGTTGTTACATGGAGTGGCGCAAGGGTAGAACATGCAACAGATAGGACATGACATAATGCATCCTTCCGCAATGACAGCTGTTTTTGCTTGGATATCAATTCAATTCATACCTGGGAAATAATGGAAAGCCGTATAGCGGCACGAAGAGGCTACATATTCTTCTGTTTTTGCGGCAGCGGCATGATAGAAATGTCATTGACACGCCCACTCGCTCGCGGTGAAATCCCCAGGAAATGTCCTGCTCTATTTACACCACAATCAGAAATTATCCGGACTCTCTATTAGGGATATAGCAGGGTAAAAGCTGTTAAATGTCCAGTGCAACTGTTTTGGACATTTCTGTTCACATATACAGCCCCTCTGGGTAATGTCTAGATAAGAACCGGGTGGCAGTGCATGTCTGAAAGGGGCTTAAAAGTGATGTCAGCTAAATTCCCCTTGTGGCCAAATTCTGCAATTTTTGTTAAAGAGTGACGATTTTTTAAAGTAATGTAAACGATAATATCATCTCCTCTGTCATTTTGGATCAGATCCCCTGCGCCACGTGATTTGATGCTTTAGAGCAGTGCTTCCCAGTCCGGGGCTCAGGGACCCACAGTCGGTCCTTGTTTTGCTACCTCCCACCCCTGGTAAGGGAGCAAAAATGTGGACCGTCTGTGGGTCCCTTAGAACCAGCTTAGGAAACATTGCTTTAGAGCTTTGATGCTGGTGGTCATGCAGAAAGAGATAAATATAGCATATGATGGTTGTTACTATGTCAGGAAGAATGTATTGGAAGTACAGCACATACAGTACAATGAATAAAGCCAAGGTTGAGCCATCCAGCTGTAGAGTGCTGCACTATTGCCTGCAACATTCTGGATTTCCTGTCTCCTTGCTCTCATTTTGGCTGCACATTGGGCACGTGCTCGTGTCTCACATGTATCCTTCTGCCTTTTACTGACTAGGCCTCTGCCAGATCGTCCTTAGCAGCTCTCCAGCTTGGTTTCACTGCCAAGTAACTCCCGCATTTTTTTGCCCCCCCCCCCAACTGAAAATCTCCTTGTGTATCCCTCTCCCTTTCTCCTCCAGTCTCACACATTTTTCTAGGCCCTTTGTTGTACGGCATTCTGATACACAACTCCGTATTTCCCAGTTGACTGACAGATCTTTGTAGGGTCGGCCCTAGCGTTTTGTAGAGTGGGTTTTCTTGGCCGGACGCAGTGTGGCTGTGCTGTCGAGCTGGTTGGGGTATGTGCGAGCTGGCAGAAGCCGGGGTATTCTGAATGTGCGCTCTGTCATGCTTTACCCTGCCTTACGGCGGTGCCACCACATGGCGGTAATGTCATATGGCATGTGTCAGGAGGAAGAGTGGCATTTCACTGTTGGTATAACTGCTGTGTGTAAATCCTAGAGTGCTGATCCCCATCCATTGCCTTGCTGTTCTGACTGCCAGCACCAGCAGGCATCTGAGCCCACAGTCCAGCTTCAAAGGCTTGGCATCACCTGGAAAGGGGAATGTATGGGGCTGTAGGGTGTAATGATTTGTGAAGCACTTCCCAAAGCCTGTTGGCCACGTGTGTTTGCGCGTGTGTATGTGTGTCTGTGCACGTGCTGGATGTTGCCACCATGTATGTCAGTGTAGGCCAAGGTCACAGTACATGCATATTTACTCAGGAGATTCAGATGGTATTTGTCATGAGATTCAGTGCTCACTACATAATGACAGAAGTGTGACAGTCACTTTCGTGGGCTGCTGCCAGTGTTTCAATTCAACATGATGTGACGCCTTCGCTTACTGTAAATGGCTCTAATCGTGTCCATAGATATCTGGCATCGGATCAGAACGGCGTCGCCCGGCTGGTAAGGCCGCATTGCTGACCTCACACGTATGGGCCTCTGTTTGCATTCCTGGGTGTAATGCTTCTCTGCCCAGCTTGGCAACACAACTGCGTGCCCGTTGCATTTGTCGCCGTGCCCTGCAGGGCATTCCATCCTACATGAGGATTGGGCGAGTTTTACTATGGGTGCTGAGGCTGCCGGGATGTTAATGTGTGCGGTGGCCGGGGCCCGTGTTTCGGTGTGGTATGAACACCACTGCTAGACCGCCTTTTTTGAGTGACTGATTTGCTCTTTATCAGTGTCTCCTGAGCAGAACATTTCATGGCCCCGTGGTAGACAAAAGAGAGGAAAAATGGAGAAGTAGAGTGACAAGAGAAAAAGATAATTGCTTTTTTTTCTTCTTTTTTTCTTATCAGTGGTAAATATTGAGCTTGAACAATAGAGTTGTATGTTGTCGAGCAGGACTGGTCCGCTCTTGGCCTGCTAGAGGAATGAGGAACGCGAGGAGGGAAGAGATTCGAGGGAAGAGAGGACACGTTTTGGCGATAACCCTAACCCTGTGTGACCTTGTGACTCCATTCACCTGTGAAAGGCAGAGATACACGGGGCGTGAATCAGGATTCACCAGCCCCCCCCTCCCCCCCCGCGTGTGCTTGCACGTTTATGGCACACACTAACGCGCATTTGTGCGGCTGTCACACATTTCCCGGGACACTAATGCTTGGCAGGGTGACGCCTGGCAGCCCACACTTGCGGGAGTGTGATGTGGAAACAGACACAAGCCATGGACGCTCGTACTCCCTGAACTATCCGCGGCGCACACTGCGCACGTGGGGACTAACGCGCCCCCCTGATGCGCTGTGCAGAGCGGTGCTCGCCTCGCTCACGTGTACCGGACACATCTGGGAAATAGTATGTTCAGGCAGAACTCGTGATCTACTGGAAGCAGCTGGGTGGAATCAGGCTTGGAGATGAGAAGCCCGAAATCTGCAGAAAACATAAGCGCTTGCTAACTGTGTGAGCGGCAGACGGTGTCCCCGGAGCTGCACCACCTGTCTAGCTGCCCCTCTCTCTGCATTATTCAATCTCCACGTAAGAGTTTAACAGCCAAGCTTCAGTTTTGCCACTGAAGATCCTTCCCCGTCTGTACCAAGGGCGACACTGAGCCCCCCTGTCAGTCTAGGAGGTACAGGCTTGACCTCTGGGGGGTGGCGGGGTTAGCTCATCTTGGCCGGTTTCGAGTTGAGACTTTTCCACGGGTAGTGCTAGCTTTCATACAGACCTGTGCTTTTTGTTGATTTGCGGCATACCTGCCACTTGTGATCTCGCGGCACAGTGTGTCCTGTTGGCAGGTGGCAGTACATGTGTTGGCAGCCGGATCAGCGGCATATCAAAAGCAAACAGGTTGGATGGGAGCCTGGAGCAGAGGAATGAAAGCACAGATTTTCATCTATTGCTGAGGTTTCTCTCGCAACTGAGTTTTGCGTAATTGTTTGGCCCGAGTCACGATACCGTGACCTCACACTGGGTTCAAGTACTTCACGAGCAAAACAGAGCTTCGAAGGTCGGGCCCTGAACTAGCAGGCTGAACTTTTTCAAGGTGGTATGAATGTTTTGGGTGTATTCTGCTGAGGAACAGCGAGGCTGTGGATCAGAAAATAACCACCTTTTTTTGTTAGCTCATGTTATACTTTAAATTGTCCAAAAGCTGAGTCATTTTGACATTTAAGAGAATGAAATGTATACACTGCACTGTGGCATTGTGTCCTCATTAAAGCGGGTGTTTCTTGTATGCCACCAAATCAGTCATTAAAATGATATTGAGTTTATTTGTAGCTTCTGCACAATGTCACTGTTTGCAGCAAACCTTTGTATGCTGGGTGGAGAAATGAGGGAGAGATGTTCCAGCTTTAATTCATCTGCCCGCCTGACACCTCCTAGTGAGACTCGGCAGATTGAGATACAAATTAAAACACTTATTGTTCAGAAGCTCCTCGTGCCTTACAGGTAAACCACAAGCTGAATAACAGAATTAAGCGGCCTCTCCCCTCCTGAGTCTGAGCAGCTCGGTCGCTGTCCTGATCTCTGGTGAGACTTTGCACGTTCGGCTCGTTTCTGTCTTCCCCAGGCTCCCGATGGTGTCGTCCAGCCACATAAGAACATGATGGTAAGGTGGTTTGATTTCCGTTCTGCCACGAGACGCACTAACAGCCAGAAAGCTGTGCCTACAAATCACTTGCCTTTACGCAATGTCTATATGGAATGCAAAATATTTCCATACAGCAGAAGGTGAATGTCTTTTGGTGACCAGTTCTTGTTCACTTTTCTCCTCCTCACTCCTTTTTTTCATTTTCCCTAAATTTCTCACAAACGAATGCAGCGGATCGTCTATGAATGAGTCAAGCAGCAAGGAGGGAGAATGCTTAGAATTGTCTCAGAGCAGGTACAGAGGTCATGCAAATACAGTGGCGGTAAATTTCAGACTGAGATATTTAACATACTAGATGTGTTGAAAACGAACCGCTGCTAAGATTGCAAAGCTTGCGAAGTTTGTTTCCTATAGCGGTAAAATGTATAAACATTGATGGTCTCAACCTAGCGGACTCTTATGGTCCTTGCAATGTAAGAACTGCATGTGCATGAGAAGCGATGTCGCACCATGCCAGCCCAGTAGTGAGGGCAGCGCGGTGGGTAGCAGTACCGCCGCTTCCTGCATGGCTTTATGCCTCTCCCTCCGCTTTCCTCTCTCTCTGGTAAAACATGCAGCTTCAGTGAATTGGGGTGCCTGAACGTGACTGAGCGGGCGAGCATGCTGCCATGGGCTGGAGCCTGTATGTTTGTGTGTATGTGTATGATTCTGCAATTGATGCGATTTTTATTATATAGAGTTAAACGGTTACTTGATTGTGAAATTAATCAGTTGTTTATTCGATTATTAAAATAATCGATAGTGAGAGCCCTGCCTGCTTACTCTCCCAATTTCCCTGTTTTCTCTTGATTTTCCAGCCACCTTCGTACTGTACCCCTGATTTTCAGCATTTTTATGACTGTGAGTATTGGTCTCCCCCACTCAGCAAATCTCCCACTTTTCCTCTAGCTAATGTTGTCAGCTTTGGCCTTGGACCCTATGCTCGCACAGGTAGGCTCCAGCCGCACCGCAACACGCCTTCCGATAAGCTCTGGTGGGAAGTGGATGTAGTGAAGTAAGTGCTGTTTTCACTGAGTGCAGGGTGATGTTTACACAAGTCGGTGTATCTCTGTCCTTACGGAAAGTGCGGGTTATTCAGATTTTTAATTGAGTTGCAAACATGCTGTCGGCTGACTTCATTTACGCTAAGGCACCGCTTGTGGAGTCTCCTGAAATCCCACGAGGCCGCAGTCATAGCGCCGTAACTAAGGGCTTGCAGATGCTACACGTCATGCGGTCAGCGGGAGCAGCATGCCTCCAGGCAGCAGCAAGCGTGGCGTGACTATCGCTCTCTATGCCCCAGGCTCGCTACCCGTACACCCACACGGGAGCCTGCTGCCTGCCACGTGTGGTACTCCTGCCCCTCGGGTCGGTGCTGCCCAGGCCCTTGGGTCCGGACTCTGACTTTGTTGTCCAGGAATGGACACGAACGACGGTGTCTGACGTGGAGCCGGCCGGGAAGTGGGGGAACCTCTTGCGCACGGGTGGTGCACCAGAGGGTGTTCGTTTACTTCATAATGACGGCCAGGCACAGTGTGGTATAGTCTGCGTAATGACAGTAGCGGGGTGGGGGGGGGGTTGTAATGCGATGACATCCTCCTGTGTAAGCAGTACGGAAACTGATGCAGCAGCTCCGTCGTGAGCTCAGCCGGCTCCCCGCAAGAGCGTCTGTGCGTCAGTGACACCGCAGTGAGTCTGCAGGATCGCGTCCCGTTAAGGCCGCCGCTCTGGGGAAGTGCAGGGGGACTGACTGAGCGCAAAGGAAGGGGTCTGTCACCCTGGGCCCCATGAGAGGCACTTGGAGAGTAACTCCTCAGATCGTCCTGGTTCCCAGCCGGGCGCACGCTGTCTTGCACAGACAGCCACACGCCCCCTTTGTGCTAGTTACTGTCTGGAGCCGGTTTCCCCTTTGCTCTGGGTGTTCCTGGGGTGTAGACGCCTAAGTCTGTGTAGTCTCTACCACCTGTTAATCCTGCTTTCATTACAGAAAGAAAAACAACAGGGAGAGTTTGGCCTGGACGGGGACAAAGGATTTTTCTTTTTAATGACATTTGCATGAGGTTTCATGCCAGTGGCGGTTCAGCCCAGAGTGATGAATTACTTGGTCCCTTTCAAAGTACAGATATCGCTTCAGGTCGGACGCATTTGTGCAGAACGTTGTGTGCCCCAATAGGATTCTGGGTAATTATCTCTCTCCTATTGAGGTTTTATGTTACAGCCGTCATGTTTCGGTCCATGGTTCATCCTTTAGTTTGAATCTGTGTGTGTGTTGGTGTGGACCAATGTGTGTTTAATGGTTATTATTAAAGGAAACTGCATGTGAGCCCCCGCAGGCGAGGCTGTCGGCGTCGTGTAAAATAACTGGGACTACGCCAGTGCCATATCTGTATGCACTCGGGCGCCGTCTCAAAGCCTAATGTAAAATAACTGGGACTACGCCAGTGCCGTATCTGTATGCACTCCGGCGCCGTCTCAAAGCCTAATGTAAAATAACTGGGACTACGCCAGTGCCATATCTGTATGCACTCGGGCGCCGTCTCAAAGCCTAATGTAAAACTCCTGACCTAAGTTATGTAACGCAGCAGAACTCGTCGTTCCCCTGGCGTATCCATGAGGGACGCCCTCCTCCCCTCCCATTGGATGAGATTGTTGGAGCAGGGCTGGGCTGGTTATAAATTAAACCCCGGCCTGCGGGTGTTTTCACGGTCTGGGATTTCCAGTCCGGCGCTGGTCTCTGCTTCTCCTGAAGAATAGCCCCCTCCTCCTTTCCTGGAAATTGGCTGTGTCTGTACCAGGAAAACGGGGCCGTAATGGGGATTTCTGCTGCCCCCACCCCCCCCCCTTGCAGTGGCTATACTCGCCGATTTCCCTGCGAAATGAGTGGCCTCCCCTGCATATGCAGAGGTCCGTGTTGGGGAACGTGGGCCCGTTCACCATATGCCTATAGCTTTAGTTGGGATAGCGCACGAGGAGGGCAGCTGAGATTAATATCCCGTCCAGTGCCTGTATCTGCAGACCTGAGGGCTTTGTAGCTTTAGATCCCGAACCAGGAGATGGTTCTCGGTCATCAGGCTAAAGGACAACTGACTTTTGGCAGTAAGGAATGCAGAAAAAAGCCATCTTATTGCATCAACCTAATCTAAGAACAGTGACTGCTTACATTGCTTTGAGTATTTTTTTTTATTGCAGGAAAGAATGCATGACAAAAATGAAACCTAAGATGTTTCCTAATCTTTATTTCTTATATATGATTGTTTTCTTCCCCAGAAAAACAATGGGACCTATTGTGAGTTTGCTATAATTGTAGTTAATGGATGTCTGTATTGAGAGGCACCTTTCCCTTTTGTAAAGCTGACCCGCGTTTCGGCCGGCCGGCCGGCCAGTTAGCAATTGCTTTCTTCCAGCCGGGGAATGTGCTTTCCTTCAGTTTTGTCCTGGCCTCGCTCCACGAGGACAGCGTGTCCCGCAGAGTGTGGCCGGTCGCGTCACTGGCCTTGCCCTTTCTGAATGGGGCTTGGTTTTTCCTCAGGATCTGTGACCGTAGGGGAGCTGTGAGGTTATCGGGATGACTGACTCTCTGTGTTCAGGTTTTCCTATCTTTGTGAAAATATCCTTGGGAAAACATATTGTCCTACAGGCACTTTATCGAGCTCTATGTCTTTCTGAGATTGTGGTTTTCGGTGATTTTAAGTGGGGCATTAAAGGGTGCATCGGCAAAAAACCTGAGGACACAGATGCAAATATAAGTGTGGAAATGTGCTGCACTTATGTCCATGTGCACGTCTATAGTACTGTGTAAAAGTCAGTCAAAGAAAATGTTCACAGCTATTTATCTGGGATGTAAGTGTATGTTTGCTTAAAGAAAAAAAAGTCTAACATGAGCCATTTCTTTTGCTAAATTCCCAGCTAACTCACATAGCTTAATTGCTTAAATATTTTGATGAGGTATTGATTAGCCAGACATGGTGTGCTAGTGGCCTGGTCAGCAAATACTTGGGTATGTGGGATGCAAAGGCAGGGCTGAGGTTTTGAAAGGGCTAAGATGACAGGCTTTGACAGACATAATATTGTACCAACACTTTAGCACCTATGTGAAGAGCATTTCAGCCTAAGACTTTTGCACAGTGCTGTGTGTGTGTGTGTGTGTGTGTGTGTGTGTGTGTATGTGTGTGTGTGTGTGTGTGTGTGTATGTGGTTGGGTTTGCATAGATCACATTTGGGGACCAAAATGTCCCCAAAGTGTGGTAAAATCTGAAATTACTTTTGGGGAATTTTTTTTTTCAGGTCCCCATTTAGATGACCCATTTAGACCTCAATTTGATTAAAAAATATGTGAATGCAATCAAAAAAGTAAAAATGGCAAAAGTCTTGTATTTGGGTTGGTTACTTCTGGTTAAGGTTTGTGTTACCGTTAGCCAGGGCTCTATCACACAGACACTTGCCAGGTTCGTGAAAATTCTGAAAAGATAGGGCAAAGCCACCACAGCTGTTTAACGCAATGGTGGTTATTCTGCTCACATTGTGAAAATCCACAAAACCAGGCTCCACAGTGAGACGGAAGCATTTACACCGGATATGGGCAGAACCGCGTGGTGCAGCCAGCACACCTACCACTTTCTGGCTTAGGAGTCCCATCCCTCTGCTGGTCCGGCTGAGGCTCCCTTTCTACCCACTGCCTCTCCCCAAACCAGTACCAGACATTTCAGCATATCTAATAGCTTTTCTTTACACAATGATTAATAATGACGGCATCCTTCCCACTCATATACAGACCTCTATCCAGATGGCGAACTATATTGTGCGCATTTTAGACAAGGTTTTCGCTATTGAAACACTCACCCAAACTGCGGCAGATAAGTACAGATAAACCTGAGAATCGTGTGACTGTGTACGTGTTGAGCGCAGATGGGTAGGTTGGCGTTTATGGCATGGAAATGTTGCGTGAGTGAGACCAATATAGCATTTAGCCGCTAGCGCTACGGGTGCTACCACAGCCCCGTCTTAACATAGACCGGAGGCAGGCAGCGCTTTGGGTGACTGGGAATGTATAGCGAGTGGGAGTGCTGCCACAGACAGTGACGGGCCCTCTGTCACAAGCTTCTATGTCTGACGTCAGCCGAGCCCAGACCTCGTGGCACTTCACATCCATGAGCACCTACAGCTGTGCCCCCATGGTGCGGGGGTGTGGGAATCTAAGCGAGGTCTGCTTCTGCCTTCTGGCCATGGAATTGCACAGATTTACAGAAAATCTGCTTTGGAGTTTCGGACGGGGCGAGTGACTGAGGGGGCGTTCAGCTGGGGGTGGAGCCTGTAACATGATTTGCTGTTAATAATGAACTATAGCACACAGCAAGGGGCTGAGTGTTACAAACCTGTTTGGATCTAGTCTGCGATTTTTTACATCTGTGGCAGAGACAGCAGCCTTAATTCCTCTGTTCCTGCAATTACCAAAAACACCTCCCATCTTTATCCCCTTCCCCAGCATCACCTAATTGGGGGGGGGGGATGTCTGCCATTTGGTTGAGTTTGTCTGATAATTATGGTTTTGTGTTGGCAGACTGGATGCAGGTGTCCTCCTCGATTCTGCTCTGTGATTGGCTGGCAGGAATGAGGCCCTGTCGGTCCCTTCGGACTGGCTGTTGAAACCTTTACTTCTCTCATTTTTTTTGATGCCCCCCCCCCCCAAATGCATGCCCTTGCAGTGTAACTGATAATCTTGAGAATGACTGATAATCTTATTAAATGGGGGGGCCAGGGTGGCGTGGGATTGCCTTGTCGAGGTGTGAATCTGGGACGCCTCATGAAACTTCATATGAGACATTCACGTGTGTCGGCATGCTCGGGGGGTTTGAAAAGCTCACTTTTTAGTGGGGACCTGATTATGTGTCACTGAAGGGGGGGTTGGGGTATTTTATTATGAGGAGGGGTGGCAGGGTGAGGATTTAGCGGAGGCATTGGGAACAGCTGGCTCTCCACTTGGGGGGTGACGGCCTTGCAGTGGTGTGCCCTCCGGTCATGACCCCTGCCTCCCGCCCACGGCCCCCTTCTCTACCCGATCCACACAGCGCCAGCCGTCACCTTGCTGCTGGCAGATCAGTGGCGTCTGACTGACGAGCCACAGGCCTGTTAGCGCGGCGCCGGAATGTGCCGTCACCCAGCTGCCGGGGGAGGCCTAAGCACGCACTCGACCCGAATGGCCCGTTTCCCTGCCCCATTGCAGACTTTGAGGGGGCGGGGCTCTGAGGAGCAGGTGCCGTCGACATTCCTGATGGTGATGGTCTCCTGGAAGAGGTTCTGTTACATTCCTAATGCGGTCAGTGCAGCCTGCATTGGCAGTCATTTCCCAAAGCGTGTCGTTTTCTGTAAATCCGCAGGCCGTGTGCTGCCCCGCTGTTGTGTGGCCTGGTTTGTCTCTCGGGTAGTTGCCATAGTCCATGCCCAGTGCACCTGACCTGGCATTCTGGCTCTTTGTGTCTTTCACCTTTGTGTCCCCCTGCCTTCTGTCCGTCTCTCTCTCTCACTCTGTCCATCTCTTCCACTTTTTTTCTCTCACTGTTCCTGTCCATCTGTTCATCTATCCGTCTCTCTCGTCATCTCTATCTGTCCGTCTCTTCGTCTGTCCGTCTGTCTGTCACTCTCTCTGTTCATCTGTCAGTCCATCTTTGTCTGTCAGTCTCTCTCTGTCCATATCTTTCTATCTCAGTCTGTCCATATCTCTCTGTCCATCTCTCCCTCCATCCATCTCTGTCTGCCAGTGTCTCTCTCTGTCCATATCTTTGAATCTGTCTTACTCTGTCTGTCCATATCTCTCTCTCCCTCTATCCATCTCTCTTGCTCTCTGTCAGTCTCTCTGCATTCTCCTGGTCCATGTGTCTCTGCATTGCTTCTCAAACGTAGTGTATTATTAGAACAAGTGTGTCAATGGCTGGCGGCAGGAGGCATTTTGAGCTAAGTGTGACCTGTTTGGACCTATTAAGGACTTTAATCCGCCTTGCAAATAGGCCGGTGATGAGCTGAGCTGTTTTCCATTGCCAGCGTGGTGACAGGGAGGCAGAGGTTGAGCTTGTGGGTAAACAGCTCTTTGACCTTGAGCATGCCTTTCCCTCCTGTGTCCCTGCCGGCTCCGATCCCTCGGCATATGCGGGCAGCTGGGAGGTGTGATGCTGCGTCACCATGGGCGGGCTGGCGTTCGGTTGCCAGGAGACCGGAAACTTGCTCCTTATTGCACATTTAAGTCTTTGAGATGCATCAGCAGCAGCGAAACACGACTGGAATGTTTCGCTGCGAGCAAGCCGCCCACAGCGGCAGTCTGTTACTGGACCCATTATCAACTTGTTTTCTTGAACCTTTTCACTGAAAAGAACAAACAGCTATAGTGGGTAGTTTTTTTTTAAAGTTTTCTCCGTATGATTTCTATTAATTGTTATTAAACGACATTAAAAACAAATTTGCTATATTTACCCCCATCTGTCTGTCTGTCTGTCTGTCTGTCTTCCAAAAATAGCGATGCTTTTTGATTCGCCTCGGAATAACAGGAGCTATATGTGGTGTGGGCCTTTAGCGGAAGGTCCAAACGTGTTTGTGGCTTATTTAAGGCGGGGGGGGGTGTTTGGAAATGCAGCCTGGCACTGGGAGAGGCAGTGGCAGCCTGTTACGTCGTCCTGCTCCTGTGACATTCTGCAGTCACGCTGTGTTACTGAGGCCCTTCCAGAAAAAAATGGAACGACAACAGCGAGGATGGCAGCCTGCGGGCTCTTTGGTGTCCCTTTGGCGTCCCTTCAGCTGAGGTCCCCAAAGCTGCTCTGGTTAAGCCTCTCCTGCTTAAAGATAAGTCCCACTCAGCGCAGGGCTGCAGCTCCTATTTTTAGCAGGGGGGGGGTTAATTGCATTCTCTGCCAGTAATGGGGGGTTTCTGCTCCCCTAAACTGTCCCGTCCTGCACAATTACAGGGCTGCGTTCCCAAAAGCGTGTCGTAAAGTACTGTCAGTATCAGCGTCTTTTTTTAAGTTTATGCTGGGAGGTGCCCAGCGTCACACTTCCACTCGGCTCTGGACGAGCTGTTGTGCTGGTGGGGGAGCCCGAGGCTGGCGCCAAGGCCTGGGGGCAGCAGAAAGGGCACGTCTCTTTGCTCCATGACTCGGCTAGACACCACGCATCCCTTCCTTTGTCGCACGCTCGCTGGAAGGTTGAGGCCTGCCATTTTTCTTCCCATACTCTACTGTGATTCCCTCAGGGTGCCCCCCCCTGCCTACACGCCTCTGAATCCCCCAGGTTTGTGTCTGATACCACAGGTGTGTAACAGGAGGTTCCTCCTCCGCAGGGCAAAATCCACCGCCCCCCCAACTGATAGATATGTATGTCAAAGGAAGTAAGTAAACATCCAAACTGTGGAATTAAATATCACTTAATTAGTGGCCTGGGTGGG
>JAODKN010000104.1:6156251-6182742 GCA_026774425.1 Petrocephalus zakoni | reverse complement strand
AGATATGTATGTCAAAGGAAGTAAGTAAACATCCAAACTGTGGAATTAAATATCACTTAATTAGTGGCCTGGGTGGGATGGAGGGAGAGATGGACAGAGAGATATGGACAGACTGAGATAGAAAGATATGGACAGAGAGAGACTGACAGTCACTTAATTAGTGGCCTGGTGCTGATTACGATACCGGTGAGTGCTGGAATGATGGTTATTTGAAGCATATGTTAGGGCGAGGGCCAACCCTCAGTGGGCAGGGCCCCCCCTAGTGATGAGGCCGTGAGTAGGTGTTTGCCGCCGGCCCGGGAGCGTGCTGGTCCCGTGTTCCTTCCCGCCTGCCTTTCCTGTCGCTGGTCCCGTGTTCCTTCCCGCCTGCCTTTCCTGTCGCTGGTCCCGTGTTCCTTCCCGCCCGCCTTTCCTGTCGCTGGTCCCATGAATGTCTCGTTCCCCCGATTGGTGGGTGTCGCTTCCTCCTTCCCCTCTGACCCATTTTGATTCCCCCGTCACTCCGGTGGTTTTAGCGTGGTTCTGTCATCAAAGCCCTAGTTTACCCCCCTGAGGGTGCGTGATGATGTGGCTGTAGCTCCGGGTCTGGAATACAGTGCCGCCTGTTTTTTTCTTTTTTTTTGCGGTTCTAAGCTGTATTGGCCCCTGTAAACTTATGATAGACAGACAGTATGCAGGGGCCCCATCCCTGGTGCCAGGGGGCCTCCATCCTCCCCCAGTTCCTCAGCTCCTCTGAAGCGGGGGGGCCCAGACATGTTTGTGCCATGCCTGCTTGTTTGTTTACTTGTCTCTGCAGTCACATCTGTGTGGAAACTGCAGGTGCGGCCCTATGCAATTTGGACAAATCGTGTCTTGGCATTGCTTATGTTGCATTCTAAATTTAGATGCAACAGCCCTGAGGCCCTGCCTGTATTGGGCCAGGCAGCGTAAGTGGCGCCCTCTATTGGTCACCCTCAGTGTGGTGCCAGCTCTTTGCATCTGGTTTTGACCATTTCTAGACCATGCAGGGTCCTGATCTAATCTGCAGGGTCTGCCAGGAAGCTGCTGTCACACAGCAGAGGAACATCTAAACACAGCTGTTCCCCTTTTTTTTCCCTCCTCTTTGTTTTTATGTTCCTTCTTTCCTTCTCCCTTCCCCCACCCTTCTCTCCCTCCCTCTTTGTTTGCCTATTCTGTTCAGTTGCTTGGTTCCCACCCAACAACAGCTGCCGACTGCTGATTGGCTGAGGCCAGAGGAAGGGGGCGGGCTCTTCTGACTTGTTGTGGTCTTTTTCTAGTGCTGGGCTCGCTCAGTTCTTCGTTTCAGTATCGGCGAGGGATCCGGGAGCACCTCCTCTTTCTTTTAATCCCCGTTTTTTTTTTTGTTCTCCGTTAAACGCTACGTTAAAAAGGGCGGCTGTGATCACACACTGGAAAGTCTGCGGGGTGGCTTTTCTGTTCAGTGTAACGGGAGTGAAAAGAACCTTTTATTGCCCCTTCCCTTTGTTTTTGAGGCCGGGCAGCCCCCGTCTTAGGAGGTTTCGGCTTCATCAGACAAGGAAGCAGCCTCGCCGTCGCCACCTTGGCCCTTCCCGGCAGCCCGCTGGATCTCGCCTACGTCTCTGTCCCCCAGCCAGGAGTCTAATGCTCGTCGAGGATGAGTCCCGCGCTGGAAGCTATAATGCAGACCGATCAAAAGCGCTACCCCAGCAAAGGGGTAATGCTTGAGCCCTTCGTGCACCAGGTGGGGGGCCATTCCTGTGTGCTCCGCTTTGGGGAGCAGACCATCTGCAAGCCCCTCATACCCCGGGAGCACCAGTTCTACAAGAATCTGCCAGCCGAGATGAGGAAGTTCACCCCACAGTACAAAGGTAAGCCTGGATGTTCCGGGTCCCCACTGGTCCCTTCTCGCTCTGTCCCTGTCATAACGTTGATTTTGCTGGTGTCGTGTGTAATATTGGCACAGGATGCAACTGCCTCTGAATTTACCTTGAGGGTGATGCTTTGTACACGAGAACTGCGCGCTAATACAAGCATCACATCTCACTTGATGGTGCTATTTGGACTCTCCTTAGAGGTAACAAGTTTCTGTGAATGATGGCAATGCGGGAACCAGCGTACTGCGCTAAGCTGACTATCCACTGAACACCCACATGAGGGCACCCTTGAGCAATTTCCCCTCCAGCATTATAATCCCAGCCACAGGCTGTCCTTATATACCATCTGTACTCCTGTGCCCTTGCCTCTGGTGCAAATATTCCAGGTCCTAATGAAGGGGACAGTGCTTGTTGTCATGATGACACGGTGAAACCGGCACCAGAGAGACTGCACAATACTCTCTGAGGCACTAGAGGTTGCCTAAAATAGAGGTGAGCATGACTAATGCCCAGGATTCCAGTCAGGTGTGCTGGAGCACAGAATCCTGTGCTTTCTCTGATGTCAGCATATTGAGGTTCCTTCTTTGTCACCCTCTTTCCCTTTTACCCAAAGCCCGTGACACTCAGAAGGGCCTAGTCAGACACAGCAAATGGATATTTGATATAAGGTAGAGAGGAGGGGGTTTACAGAATAAGGGAGGGAGCTTCTCTTAAAGTGTAGAAAAGACACAGACCCCCCCCCCCCCCACTCGAAATGTTACCCAAATATGTTGAGGCACACAGTGACACAGCAGACTCTCGGGTTACAGTAACTAGCAGCTTGCCCAGAAGGAGTTAACTCTGAGCCTGTGAGAGGTGGTGACATCACTGCCTATGACATCACTGGAGGAGAAAGTAACCGCACAGGAGTGTTGGCCCCAGGGTCCTAAAACCTGTCCTATACTGCTGCTCACATAGAGACTTATAGAGTTTTTGTAAAAAATTGATCTCCTCTTTGTCATTATTCATTTTTTTATTTGAATCACTGAGAAAGTATTATATAAGCAAAGTCAGAGCAGTTTTTTTGATGTTGGGAGAAGCGAGCGTATACGAACTCGATCACAGCGACATTCCTCTCATTCCCTCCTATCTCACCCTTTTTGGTCGTTTGCTTGTGTCCCTGCGCCCCCCCCCCGCCCCTCACTTACAGTGCTTTAATCCCTGTCTCGTAACGCACCCCTCTCTTCTCCCTTTATGGATCTTTCAGCTCTGTATTAAAACAATTTCTCATTTCGATTGCAGTTTCAGATGTATTCAATTCCGTGCCCTCTGTTAAAACCTTTGTTTTTCTGGGAGGATTATTGATTTTCTTTTGAAGCCCTGACACTGTGATGAGCTGTAAGCTGGTTATGTGCCTTACCCTCTGTGTGCTAAATGTACATGCACAACTGCATGTTGTGATGAACTGCTCTGTTAATAAAGCTGATGGTGAATTGCACAAGCTGAGGCCTCCTGTGTGTGTTTGTTGTGAAAGGTTGAAGTTGGGTTTTTCCGGCCATGTTGGCACACGAAGCTGGGTACTCGCACCCTCACGCACAGGCACAAACCCAGAGATGAGCCACCATCCCCATGTCTTCAGTTGTCTCTGTGTGTCATTGTCTTTTGTGTGTTGCAATTCTTTGTTTTTGTGGTTTTTAGTCCAGTTTAAGAGATGCAGAGAAATCAGTGTTTAAAGGCTGAAGATATGGGGTAAGAATTAAATACCTCCCAGCCATTTTTATTCTGGGAAGTATATATTTTCCATCCAGTTCACGTGGACACGTCTTTTTTTTCATGCTAACCTCAGTTCTCGCCTCCTTTTCACAGGCGTGGTGTCTGTAAGCTTCGAGGAGGATGACGAGGGGACCCTGTGCCTGATGGCATACCCCCTGCACAGCGAGGTGGCCCACCTGGAGAACGTGGACCCCACCGCCGACTGCGAGGCCAAACACCGGCTGCTGAAGTGGGGCAATGTCAAGCCGCCCGCTCTGCTGCCAGAAGGAGACTATTATGGCAAGGAGAGGACCAGGCAGATGCGCAAGGAGGACAAGATCAAAAGGTGAGGGGGCGTGGCTTAACTAATGGACCGCCCACTAATTCTTTGATCGATTTTTGTAAAACCTTAGAGCAGTGCAATCCTCAGCTGTATAATGAGGTCAGCTCACCCGTTGTCGTCATGGTGGCGATCTGGGGCTCCCCTGGCGGGGATATGTAACCTATTTAAGCTCTCAGAAGCGTGTCGTGTCTCAGAGGCCGCTCGCATACCAGGCCAGCATTTCTCCGGTTTGCCTCGGGTCTCCTACAAGCCTCTCTTTGTCGCTCCGCAGCCACAACCGCGAGGAGCGCGATCAGGCCGAGGTGCTATGCTACAGCCTGGAGAAGGGCAAGGTGGTGCCTCAGCTCAAGCACAACCCCTGGAGCCTGAAGTGCCACCAACAGCACCTGCAGCGGATGAAGGAGAACGCCAAGCACCGCAACCAGTACAGTATCCTTTCATGCCAGGAGCTCCTGGGCCCAAATGCACTGAGACTTTGCCTTTCAAACTTCAAATCCAGGGATTTTTACTATCCTCCGTACTTCTGTTCTTGGGTACTGTAGCTGGTCCTTTACAATGGAAGACGACACAAAACGGGTGCACGAGAACACAAGTACGGTCAAGTACGCATATTAAGAAACTCCCCAGGGCTTCCTCCGCCCTCTGTTTCCTCCTTGACCCGTGACGCTTCCCAGAATTCATTCTGCTGGAGAACCTGACGTGGCGATACAACATGCCCTGCGTCCTGGACCTGAAGATGGGCACGCGGCAGCACGGCGACGACGCCTCCGAGGAGAAGAAGGCCCACCAGATCCGCAAGTGCCAGCAGAGCACGTCGTCCTCCATAGGAGTGAGGCTGTGCGGCATGCAGGTCAGGCCGCGGGTAGCCCTTTGGGAGGGGGCGTCGCCCACATTTTCATTTTGTCATTGTGGTTGGGATCTGCTAACCAATGGCCTGTCCGCCCCCATCCAGGTGTACCAAGCGGACTCGGGCCAGCTCATATTCATGAATAAGTACCATGGCCGCAAGCTGACGCTGGCCGGCTTTAAGGAGGCGCTCTTCCAGTTCTTCCACGACGGCCGGCGCCTGCGGCGGGAGCTGCTGTCCCCCGTGCTGCGGCGGCTGCGCGAGATGCAGGCCGCGCTGGGGGCCTGCGAGTCCTACCGCTTCTACTCCAGCTCGCTGCTCATCATCTACGACGGCGACCCGCCGCGCGCCCAGCGCCAGCACCAGCGCCACCACGGTGGCGAGGAGGGCGAGGAGGAGGAGGACGACGACGAAGAGGAAGAGGACGAGGAGGCTCCCGGGGCTTTCGGGTTCCACTGCGGCGGGGCCACGGGCGGCCGGGCCTCTTCGGGGGAGCCGGGCCCCCTAGTGGACGTACGCATGATCGACTTCGCCCACACCACCTGCCGGCACTACGGGGAGGACAGCGTGGTGCACGAGGGCCAGGACAGCGGCTATATTTTCGGCCTGCAGAACCTCATCACCATCATCTCAGAGCTGGAGGACCACAGCGCTGATTAGGCTACCGCAGGCCAGTCTGGATCCCGCCCTCAGTGCGCGTTCCCTCTCGGCGGGGGGCTCCGTTGCACATGGCAGCCACTGCTAGAGGCAGGAACACGAGTGGGCAGCTGGGGGGACCTGCAGCCAAGGGCCGGGCCTCTCCATGCATGCTCGCTCCCGCCAGAGCCGCTGCCTCTCCTTCACCACTAAAGGACTGAGGAGACACACCACCGTGTCTCCAGCTCTTTGGACGTCCTTTGGTCGCACTGACTCGTGTGCCGTTAACGGTTCTCTTAGATTTTTTTTTTTCCATGGAAAAAAAAGGAAGAAAAAGGTGAAGCAACATGACAAAACGGAAGGTGTAAACAGAGCATGGCGTGAATCTGGGACTGCCTAATCCGTACCAGTCCCACCCGTGTCTCCGTCTGAGCTGGCTTTTGGACCGAGACGGTTTTTCCTGTGGGCTTCTGTCGTCTCTCTTCCTACCAGCCATACTTGTACAGACTCCTGATGGGTTTTGGAACGGAGTCGTGCGGGCTGGGGGGGGGTGGAGTAAGGACACTGGGGTGAGGAGGTATACCATTATTTATACCCTACCTCTCTCCCTCTGATTAATGAAGGGAATAGGAGACAAATTAGCAAGAGGACTGTTTTGGGGGGGGATGGGGACTCGTGGCACCCTAATGTCTCCTTAATGTCTCCTCCCCCATTTGTCCGCTTTCATTCCAAATGACAGAGGGGAGTGTGTTGTGATAATATTATGATGAATTATAGGAACAGAGACTATATAGATCTTTATTTATTTGAAATATTTGTAACAAAATAAAAAATAGTCAGACTACATTCCACATTACTGTTAATGTTATGTCAAATACCTGTTTATATGATCGAGTTCGTATACCTCTGTCTTATATCTTGTGTGTTGGCAGTATGTTGGAGCAAAATAAATAAAGAGGATTTCTGTTTGTAGTTCAGTTTTGTTTGTGTGTGCTTCTTGGGTTTTAGCGAGTAGGAAGAGGAACCGGGAAGCGCAAGTCAGCTGGACTCCGGAAAAAACAAGTTCATCATTCTGCAGAAGTGGGCATAAATCCACCCAGTCATATGCAGCTGTGAGTCTGATTACCGCTGAACAGTCAGTAGTTCATCCGCAGCCCTAAACCATGTGAAAACTGGGGCCAGCTGCACTTGCCTGGGCTGGACATTAGCAGAAACTTTAAAAGCAACAGTTCAGTCTGGCTGCCATCTCAGCTGGCTTGAGTCAGTGAGCGCGTTATGGGGTGAGTCACTGTTCCTGGAAACCACCATTCACATGGCTGCCACTGAGTCAATAGAAGAAATTCAATACCAGTATGCACACGTTGGAAGTATTGAGGGCTTTTTAAATAATTAAAATTTTAAGGATCAAGCCAATATAGTAGGTAATGACCTGATTTTTAACGAATGGACACCTGTACGTACTCTTTTGGTCATAGTCTGCCTTATACTGTGCAGGTTAATTTTATCATCTTAGATGGCAAGTAGTAAATGGCTCAGAGGTGCAGAGACTGAAAGAGCTGCTTTGTTGATAATGTGTTAAACCCCTCAATCACTCGATTACTGTTGCACAACCCTCTAACACTATCTGGTTAACTTAATAATGGTGACACCCTGATAGCCCTGAGAGTGAAGAATGCAAGGCCGACATCATGATTGGTCCCAGAATGCTTATGTAACCCAAAGCTAATGAAGGCAGACTGGGTCACAGAGATGTTCCTACCAACCTTAAAATAAGATCTCATTCTGTAGCTCCAGTGTAGGATAGGATAGTATTTCAGTGACAGCCGTCTTAAGAGAAACCTATTAATATGATTTCCAGTGTGAGACCTAGAAAAGTCTGTGTGCCACAAAAATCTGTCCTAGGCTCAGACACGTAAATGCAGCAATTTCACAACCAACTTATGGCAGGTAAATGTGGGGCACAAATTTCCACACAGGTACACTATATGGACAAAAGTATTGGGACACACCTCTTAATCATTGTCTTAATCATTGTAGGTATTTCATTCAGACCCGTTGCCACAGGTATGTAAAATTAAGTCACTAGCCAGGCAGTCAAGTTTACAAACTTTTGTGAAAGAATGGGTTGTTCTGAAGAGCTCAGTGAATTTAAGCGTGATACTGTCATAGGATGGCACCTTTGCAATAAGTCAGTTTGTGAAATTTCTTCCCTGTTAGATATTCCACAGTCAACTGTAAGTGGTATTTTTGCAAAGTGGAAGCATTTTGGAACAACAGAAACTCCGCCACAAAGTGGCAGACAGGGTCACATAGTGCTGAGGTGCGTAAAAGTCACCAACGCTCTGTTGACTCAATATCTGCGGAGTTCCAAATTCCCTCTGGCATTAACCCCAGCACAAAAACTGTGCCTGGAACATTGCGGAATGGGCTTCCATGGCCGAACAGCTCACATAACTAAGTGCAATGCCAAGCGTTGGGTAGAGTTGTGTAAGGCACGCCACCACTGGACTCTGGAACAGTGGAAATGTGTTCTATGGTACTATGTCTGTCAGTCTGATGGATGAGTGTGGGTTTGGCGGATGCCAGGAGGACATTACCTGCCAGACTGCATTGCCAACAGTAAAGTTTCAGGGGCTGGGCTCGGACCATTAGTTCCACTGAAGGGAACTCTTAATGCTTCAGCATATTGTACCAAGACAGTTTAGATAATGCTTCCAAATTTGTGGGGACAGTTTGGGGAAGTCCCCTTTCTGTTTTAGCATGACTGTGCTCCAGTGCGCAAGGCAAAGTCAGCTGTTATAGCTGATTTAGAAGGGGAGTTCCTGTAGATGTAATAGCCAGGTGTCCCAGTACTTCTCAGTAGTTCGTATTTCATGGCTGCAGCCTCCCTGAAGGGTTGCAAACATGTATTCCGCCCTTTATAACATCCATATTAACATCGTTCCCTGTCACCCCAACAGGGAACGACAGGGAAGTTCCTCCAAGGACGAGGTGGACCTCATTCATTCCCTATTCAGAATCAAAATCAGAATGAGAAAAACTTTATTGATCCCGGAGGAAATTGCTCAATTCCATTCTATGCCACATCCTTTTGGGACGCATCATAAATCATACATATTGCATCTTTTCACCACATTTGGTCAACACCTGCAACCCTGTTTGTCAGTTACTGACCTTCTTTGGAAGCGAACAAAGAGTAAAGTCTACGTCTGTGTGACATGGCATTTTACGCATGTGTGCACCCACACTGCAGTGACAATTCATTGGCCGTTTATAAGAGCAGAGTTCAAGTACATGCTGACTGGTGTGTTTCCCACCTGCGGACGGCAGATCAAAGTGCAATATGATGAAATATCGGCAATGGTGAGACCTGAACTTCTGATATGGAGCAAGAACATAGTGTTTTTACAGGCTAGTTTAATGCTAGTGTAAAAAACGTCAACAAGAATCCCTAACTGTGGATTTTCTCCGTACAACCTCATTGCCCTAAGGCCAGAAACAGCTGCGGTCAGCTCTGCTGCTGTGATAAGACCAGGAAAGTGTGTGGTGGCTGTATAATTATCAACAAATTATGTGCAGCTATGTATTTTGACAGTAATGGGATCTGTCTATCAAGTGTTTTCATGATGCTCAACAGTGGTAATATAGCTGGTTGTGCAACTACACAAATGGAGACAGGTCATTCATTTAATTAAAAGTAATATAAACAAACATTTTTTATGACTATTTTAAACCAGTTAAATGTCAACCCAGCCATCCAGTGTCACAGTGGTCCAGAACCAATCACAAGCACATATAAGGAACAAGGTATCACAGCTTATAGAACTAAACAAGATGGAGTAAAACTAGGACAGGACAAAGTGCACCACAGGTGAATTTATGTGTGTGCACATTTCAGGGCCAGCCCGAGCCTTTATGGGGCCCTAAGCAGAATTTGATTTGGGCCCCCCCATCACCTAAATCAAGATATCTTGACATTTCAAGTACTCATGGGGCCCTCTGGTGGCGTGGGGGCCCCAGGCGGCCGCTTACTTCGCTTATGCCTTGGGCCGGCTCTGGCACATTTACTGGAACAGTCACAAACACGTGTGTGGACACCAATGCATTTGCCTTACACCATGTGAGAAAATCAGCAGGGTACCCAAAGGCCCCTGAGGAGAATGTGCCAAGCTTACACACACAGTGCTGGGGCCAAGCAGAGGACGAAGTACCTGCTGAGCTAGTGTACCAGCTACCAGGGAAGTCAAAACCAACTTTTAAAGGGTACTTTTAATTAAAAAAGAAATAATGAGCATTAAACATTATAGACATTATGTTGAAGTAAGGTTACATAGGTAGTCCCCAGGTTACGAACAAGATACATTCCATGAGTCTTTAAGTCAAACTTGTAGGTAAGTCACAAAAATAATAATACAGTAGATACTAATAGTATCATTATTATGCAGTAGTAAGAAAAGTAACTACACTGGGTCCTGTACTGTACCCCCGGCTGAGGAACCTCTGAAGGCGCGTAATGTTTTCACGAATGTCACAAAGTTCGCTATTACGAACCATTACAATTAACCCAAATTTTTTATATAGTAGGCTTTATGACAGTCCATTTGAGTATGAGTTGTCTGAAAGTAGGACATTCTTAACATGGGGACGGCCTGTACAGATTCCACTGTGCATGCTAATATTTGAAACTGGGTTTAAATCCTACTAGTCTTCAAGATACAGGGAATCGGAGTTTTATGGCCCCAAACTATTAAAAAAATAGTAACAAAGAGTTGCCAACTTCAGTCAGCTGGCTGGAGTGAGATTTTCAATTCAAGACAAATCTGCACACACATTTACATTTATGTAATAGCTTCATTGCCTTGTAAATAGTCTGCAGGGTTTGTGAACTACTGCTTTTGATGTAGCTAATTTAAGTTTACAACGGAATATTATAGATTTGCCATAAGGTTCCTAGAGTGAGCATGAGAATCTGAAAACACAGATGTGTGAAAGCTGGTAACCCTAATAATAAATGATGCAATGTTAGCAATTAACAGTTATTAAGACGATTTATTCATAACTGGTTCACAGGTTGCTTTGAACTAATTTTTCATCAGTAATAGACATTAAAAGTCCCAAAGGACCCTTATAGGAAGTACAGCTGTCTACAGTTGACAAAGAATAATGATCTGGACTTTAATGAGAGTCACTTAAGACTCTCTAAGCATTTGTCTGGATAATAAAACTTAAAATACTATGATTAAATTTACTATCCTGTAAGTATGTGAATTTCTGTGTTTGAACGGTTTGATATTTGAGCAGACACGTTTATTATACAGAAATTGTTCTCTTAGGATATAAATAGAAACTACATTAACTGGATGGCTGGGAAAAGAAAATTAACAATCAGCACCATATAGTACTAATGGATGATAATCAGAATTTGCCAGCATTTGCGTCATTGTGTCTTGCTCATTTGAATCCCATGACCTTTGTTATCATTTTCCTGACCACATACCTGAGTTAATTGCACATAATCACATGACTCTGCATTATTTTATGTGACAATGATCTGTCGGTATGATTTTATATGGGCTTGCTGGCAATTTTCTTGAGTTGCGTTTACAGGTGTTTTGTGCATATTTTTGGGGTGGTGGAGTTTTGTATCTATAATGGCAGGAAAAATTATGGGAACCTTTTTGGCATTTCTATTATATACGGTCATAAAATGATCTGATCTTCGTCTAAATTACAATAATGAACGAAGACTATTGTTTTAACTAATACCACACAAATAGCAGAATAGATGTGTGCAACATTCAGGTGTTTTGGATACCTGAATTTGGCTGCATTTTTAGGATGTCTGGTGTGAACGGCTCTCTTGAGGTCATCCTCTCCCCCGTATTTCATGGCTGTGATAATGATTTCATAGTGGTGTGTGGTGGCCAGTTTCATGCTGTATGTAGAGCATAGTGCGTGTTCCTCCTGAACAATTCCGACTTAGTTTCAACAGTTCGCAGAACATTTTCTCAGTAGAGTTATGATAGTGAGCTCGGGTGGGGGGGGGGTTAGTCCAAATTATACATATACACATTACATACATCAAAGAGACCTGTTGCTATTTACAAGAAAGTAGCTTTATTGGTGCTTTAATTATAAGTTACTCCAAATGAATTGTTTTAACGTTAGGCGATGACCCACCCTACGCCACACAAAAAGCACCCTTCACTTTGTCTGTGACTTTTATAAAGTTGTATTTAGCATTGAATTTTTTTTATTTAAAAAAAAATGACTGAGGTCTGGATGCATGAAGGTGGTCTTCGGCTGAGTATTGTACATCCATCCTTTGCTGTCAATCCATCTGGGCCTGGATTAATCATATGGGCATTTGGGCATCTGCCCAGGGGCACCAGCTCCTCAGGTGGTAAGCCACCAATGAGCTCCTTTTCTGTACGACTTGACGTCAAGTGTGCTGTTGACTAGGGCCACTTAATGCACTTAATCCAGTCCTGGTTTCATCCAGTGCAATGACATCACAGGGCACAACCCAATAAGGCCTTAACCAGCTACACACGCTGAATGGCAATGTTCTGTGGCCCTGAGCTCAGTGGAATAAGTTTTGACCGCTGACATGTTCAAAGTATGAAAATAAGTACAATTCTGTAGTTCTATCAATGGGTGAGCTGTATGTCTGGTCGTGTGCAGCTGTTTCAACACGTGTGCTCCCACTGTGCACCAGCCGTGCTTGAGTGTCGGGATACCCTGCCCGACATCTCCAGCCGTGCGTACCTGAATGACATGTGACTCTGCAGTAGCTCATCATTCATGTATGTCCAGGAACACCATGTACCCGCACACAGGAAGGACAGATAACCATCTGAAATGGGAGCGGTAGAGTGTCCTCTGGTTCTGAATACGACATTGGGTGTTGTATTTTGCATATTAGCAAGGTGACCAACTTTGGTAGATAGTAGATACACGCAATGACATCACAGGGCAAAACCTAATAAGGCCTGAACCAGCTGCACACGCTGAATGGCAATGTACTTTGAGACTGAGCTCAGTGGAATAAGGTTTACCTGTTTACATGTGCAAAGTAAGAAAATAAATCATACTGCCAAGCCAGCGATTCTGCAGCTCTATCAATGGGTGTGTTGTTTACATGTATGTAAGAGTTTTACTACCTTGTAAGTAGTCTGTAGGATTTGCAAACTACCCCAACGCTTATGATGTGACTAATGTTGGTAATAGAATAATATAGATTTGCCGTAAGACTTCTTGCGTGAGAGACTGAGTGTGTGAGGGTCACACCAGATGCATGACAGTTGGCAGCCCAGTATTAGGGATATTTTGCAATCGGTGTAATGAAAGATCAGTGCTTTTGGGTGGAAGTGTGTTGGCTGATTGTCTCCACTCTGGCTGGACCATGGATCCTTTTGTATCTCCTGCCCTTTAGGATCTCTCCAGCAGCAGTATAATCCATAAAGGCGCCCCACTCTCATCAGTAGATTAGCACCTTTTCCCGAATGGTGGAGTCCATAGGGGACCGGAGCCTGGCATCCCCGAGAACAGTCTGTCCTGAACACTAAGCCCTGGAGTCACTGAATGCTGCAGCCAAACCAGTTAGCTGACGCCCTTGTACCCGAGCCCCAATGAGTTCAAACCCTGCTGGTCTGCATAACAAGAATGCTCCTGCAGAAGCATAAAACAATATATCCCCCTTACGCACAAACACAAATTGTAATACCCAATAACTTCTTGTTCATATGCTTATTTATTTTTTTTGTCTCATGATGATGATGGTGATGATTATTATTATTGTAATTATTGTTATTGTTGCTGTCATTGTTTTACCTGTAACCCGTACTTTGAACAAATCTGTTACTGTAGTTAATTATCAGGCTCCAAACTTTATTATTTCCTTCTTCTTTCCTTTATGTCTTTTCTCTCTTTATTAATATGATTGTTACTTTTACCAATGGTTACAGTAAATTATTTTGTGGGCATCTGCTACCCCAACATATACCCATTGTTTTCCACCCGTGATGCAAGAAATTTTTGTTATAATTATTAATTATCGTTTTCTTGTCCGTCACACAGTCACCTCCCCAATATGCACGAACCTTCCCCACCGTGCGCAAACACACACACAGACGCACAAAGACACGGCCACCCTAAACGGTGAAGTGCAGTGCGCTGCCTCGCAGTCGGCACAGATACGCTGCAAAACAACACAGAATGGTTTTCAAAGTAATTATCTAGTCATCTTTTTATGTTTTCCCACTTTAATACAAAAAAAACTCTTGCAAATCAGTGAATCGCACCGGCAGCAATAAGCACCTGTATAACTATGGGTGTAGCTGTGTATCTGTTACATCTTTTTGTGTGTATAACAATATATCAGTCACAGACTCCCTGGGGGGAATCAAGTGCTCTGCCATACATGTTCTAATACCCCCAGTGCCTAAAAAGCAAGTTCAGCATCTTTCTGCATGCAAGCATTTCTGCAAGCATCTTTCTGCATGCACAGCTATGGTACAGTTCAGTGGCATTTGCCAGAGAGCCTTCCTTATTTGCATAAATACAAATTAAGTTGGCCTTATGAAAGGAGTCTCATATAGAGTGGGTGGCTGGTTCCTTTGTGCAGTAAGAGACATCTGAAGCCTAGAATGTTATCTGAGAAGAATGCAGTTATGGGTTCCGAGCTGTGCATGGCTGTGCTCACAGAAACACTTTCCTCTTTAAGAATGCAGTTACGGGCTCCGAGTTGTGCATGGCTGTGCTCACAGAAACACTTTCCTCTTTGAGAATGCAGTGCAGAGGAGTGAGTCTAGCATGAGCTTCCAGTTTAAGGAGGAAACTGGATCCCTGGGCCTTTGTCCCAGTAGCAGCCCTCCCAAATAACTGACCTTGGACTTGCTGTGTCATGTGACCTGAAACCCTTTTGCCAGGTTTCCATTATCACGGGGTGGCACAGATGAAATAAGATACTGGTGTGGGAGACGACACATGCAGTTGGGTCTCGTGGAGGTCATGTGACTAGAGGTGGGCAGGACTGCTGTGTGCTGACAGTCAGTCACTTCATTTGTTACTTTACAAGGTTCCATTGTTAAAGCAGGCAGTGATTGACAGTACAGGAAATCCCACCCGCTGTGAACCCCATAGTCTCATTCCTCCTGTTGCTACCGTTGACTGCTGTCAGTGATTGCTCCCTCTCTCTTTCAAACACACACACATTTTACTGTTACCTTTTCTGGTCTCGCATAGATGGACCTACATACATAGATATTTAGCACCCTACTTTCAAACATCAATAGCCTATATCAATAGACAGACAGATATATGCTTTTTCATGACCTCCTTTTCCATTCTTGTACAAGCACTCCCAAAGCCGGCTCCTCCTCTAGACCAAGAAAATGGGCTAAATACCTTTTCTGATGTTACTGGTCTAAAAATAAACAGTAGCATCAAAGGTATGGGTGCCTATCTACTTTAAGTATAAGGACAAGCAAACCCAGGTTAAAAAACAACACTTTTACCTGGAAAGACAAATCAATTGAGTTTTTTTTGCAATATATTATAACTGATTAAATCAAATGGAAGACAAATAAGAGTCCACAAAAGACATGTGCAGCTTAAATGATGAGTAGCTTAACAGGAAATAAACTAGAAAAATATATATCATGACCTATATGGGTCGAGGTGATCCTGTCAGAAAAAGAAAACATTCCCAAGGGCAGAGAAAAAAAGAAAAAATACAGGATTACTTGGGTCAGCAGAATAGTGACATTTCACCAGAGAACAGAGAGACAACGCCAGCAATAAATGCTGTGTTTATGTGCTTTTGTGTGCTTGTGTTACGCGTCTGTCTGTGTGTATTTCTGCCATGTGTAAAACTAGAATCCTTTCTTTTCATGCAAAATTGGCACACCACGAGTTTCCCATTATAATTTACAGTCTAATTATACAGGTGTAGTAAATTATATGATAATCCATTCATCTCACAGGGGTGCCTGAAGTCTTTACACATCGGACAGAATGCATGGCCATCCCCTGGCACTTACATACATGCACTGTGGAGGATTTATAAAGTCCAGGAGATCATTAACAAAGAATGGGGCTGAGATTCAAACCCTCAACCCGGGTGCGAAGCTTGACAAGTAGAGCATTGTGCTAACAGTAAAGTCATGGGCTCAAACCCCAGGGAATGCACATCAACTGTAAACCTTCCAACCGGGCCCGGCTTTACGGGGGGGCAGGGTGGTCATGGCCCACCCAATCACGATGCTGGGCCACCCAGCCAAGAGGGGGAAGTGTATTTTTTTATATGTAATTGCCCCCCCCCAAAAAAATCTTCCTGGCCCCCCCTGATACCCAGAGCTGGAGCCGAGCCTGGTTCTAACTGTAAGTTGTTCTGGTTAAAACTGGATAAAAAATTACATTTCGAGTTTCAAAATTTGATTTTCTTTTATTTAAAATCTTACACATATACAATATCTGACAACAAAGCCTCAACCAAAAGTTACAGCAGAATTTTAGAAGAAAGGTCTTTCTTTTGCCTGCTGGTGTATCACTACATTCATGCATGTGACAAAACTCTTGGCTCTATCGCGTTGCAGTGCTGCCACCTGCTGGTATAAATTGGTTGGAAGCGCAGTTTTTTTCTTCAGAATATTCATGTAACACACAAATAGCACAGAGGTGACATTATTTCATAGCAATGCAATCTGCTGTATGGCTGTTATTATTATTATTATTGCTGATTTTTGTTGATTTGTGGTTGTTAGACGCTTGATAATCAGAGTCTGCTCAACCTGGAGATTCTGAACAAAATCATACACGCTCAGTCAGAATCGGCATCCTCTGAATCACTGTCCACATCTGCCGAGGTGCTGGATAAGAGGAGGTCAGTCTGAAAGAGCCTCAGCTTTGCCTGACTTGGCATCAGTTTCTCCACCCATATATTTGTCTGTTATGTACTTTTGTGCGCATATTATTAAAGACAGGCTACTTGTGCTCAGAGGTAGCTCACGTCGGTGGGGTTTGTATGATTATGGCTGAATCCTGTGACAGGGCCTCAGATGAGCAAAGACTTTTCCACCAGATGACAGTGCATTAAAATTTATATGGAAACTTTCCCTGAGCATAATATCCTTAATACTTATATTTACGCTTTATCCCTTCTGCTGCTTGGGGCAGGATCACTGATGGGTTTGGGCAATCCTACAAGTGACATTGGCCGCCTAGAGCCAGATTCACTTTGTCTCGTTGTGTGGGGGGGGGGAGGAATGTGTCAAGGAGGTTGTCAGGTTAGCACAGTGCTACCAAAAAAACAGCGTAAGTGAAGCAGCGAAGGAGACCAACATTCAAAAATAAGCGAAGATTGTTAATTGGGCCCTCAAACTATTATTATTTTAATGGTGAGTAATCACATACAGCAGCATGCTGGAATACCATCCAAAAAAAGATTTTATAGTTTGGATATTCATTATAGAAATTAAATTCAAGATTCAAGACTCAAAGGTTTATTGTCTTTCCTACACATCAAGATACTGTGCAACATAAAGGAAAGAAATGTGTATTCTCAGGTCCAGGGGCACAGCACAAAATTCAACTCAATTCAATTCATTTTATATAGCTCCCTTCACAACAGAGTTGCATGGGTGTGTTGGGATATACTACTATATGCAAAACAAAGCCACAGAACATAGAAAATGAAATATGAAGAAATGAAAGAAAGAAAGCCAACTGACAACTGAGGAGAGGAACCAAAAATTCCCAAGTAGGGAGAAAAAAAACCTCTGGGAGTTCAACTGGCTGCCCAACCCCCCCGGGCATGCTAACATAAATGAAACAGAAAGAGTGAGCTTGCTTGCTCAAAGTAAGAACTGTGGTCGAGGGTAAAGCCAAAGTCCATCAATGAGTCAGATAGATAAAGAATATAACAAGATATAACAAGTAACTTAGACAAGTAACTTAGAAGAATATAATAAAAAATGAGGAGGATATGCATAGCACTCAGCAGGTATATGTTCAATTTATTGTATATTGTATATTGTATATTGTAATAACAGTCTCCCCTCCTATTCTCAGGTTTGGTATCAAAATTAACGCAGTTTAAGTTAACATGGTCAGATAATGCATTATGACTTCAGAGCATCTTTAAGGGATATATTTATTATTATTACTGTAAATATTTAATGGTTTCGTTATATAAAATGTTACGTATTATTTTTTATTGTGTTAATCCATATTAAATAGTGAACAATTTTTATTTCCTTTTGGTTGCCCATTCATTTTGGTCTAGGATGTAGCAGACAGCGTGAGGGAGGTGGGTGTGTGCTGCTCACTTGAGCTAGTACCGGCCCTGAACCCTCCTGGAAACCAGCCCAGCAACATCATCAGAAGACCCAAAGCCCTTAGTGAAGCTGAAAAGATCAACACTGCCCCCTCCTGGCCAATCCTTTCCTTCAACGTTTTGATTACCCTGATATATGTTTATATATCGTCATTTGTATGCTGCCCTGTTGCACCTTTCTGTCTACTGCACTTTAATGTACTATTTGCACCTACTGTATATTGCACCTTGCTGTACTATTTGCACTTTCTGGTTAGATTCTAAACTGCATTTCTTTGTACTACCTAGTTTTCCTAAGACCCCTTGTTCTGGTTAATAGTACTGAGCGCATGGCTCGGGAAACAGATAAATTACGAGAAGGTTCGTCAGCTACTAAGGATTTATGTGCAAAACAGCACAACCTCCGCCACGTAATAAGGCGAAGAGGCACCTAAGGCCTAGTGGAGGGGCAGAGCGCGGCCGAACACGCCCCCCGCCCGGGGAGCTCTGCGCATGCGCCGCCCCGGAAGGCTGACTGGCGGCCGGCTGCCTACTGGTGACGTGTCTCTAAGCGGCTTCCTTTCCGGGCGAAGCGGCCGTCTGATGCCGCAGGAGCTGCTCTGAGCTGCTCTCACCTCCGCGACTGCGACCGGCCTTTTCGCGTAGCTGCGCGCCATGGGTAGTAAGTGGGACCTCCGCTCCGGCACGCCGGCCGCCGCTGCCCATGCTTGTCCGCCATGCGAGAGCGGCCGTGTTCCGTTTAATTCCACCCAACTCCTCTGCCCAGGGAGTCGTTAACTGTTATTATTAACTATTAACTAGTATTAGTATCAACTGGTTACTATTTATCTTGGGCTGTTTGGTAGCTATTGCAAAGTCAGAGAGTACCAGCTGCTGAGGGTATTGTGGCAGTGATGACGTAGCCTTACACCAGTCTGCCTTTAACACTATACAGCAGAATCTTACTGGGCACTTTGGCTGTACAATCATGTTTGCGTCGTTTCCTGTACTTTGTATTGTGTCAAATTCTTAAAATGCCAAATCTATGTGAGCAGAGCATGCCTGATATTAAATATCCACGCCAGCAGTATTACTGTAGCTTTTCTGAAAGTCCCCGTAGCATCCTCGATTACATGCATTTCATTTTTTATTTTTTTTTTCTCTAGTTAAGTTTCTGGAAGTTATAAAGCCCTTCTGTGCTGTACTGCCAGAGATACAGAAGCCTGAAAGGAAGGTATGTGTTAATTTTGGGGTTCTCTGCTCTGTTGTAAGCAGCTCCATACCGGTAATCACGGCAGTCGTAAAATCCTGATTTAAAATTTTCAGATTCAGTTCAGAGAGAAGGTGCTATGGACTGCCATCACCCTCTTCATTTTCTTGGTGTGCTGCCAGGTAAGACACGATCCCCAAGCAAATCAGGTTATGTTTATGTTACCCCATCAGTTACGTGAAACTTAAGCATTCCCAGTATTTTCGCTAGTTACTCTTTCAGTCAGTAAACAGATTTAAAGCTGACAAAACGGTTTAATTTTATAGGAGAACACAGTTCTGTCATCTGTTTTACGTGGTTTGATCTCATGCATTTTCCAACCCTTTCTGTTTAATTGCAGATTCCACTGTTTGGGATCATGTCATCAGACTCGGCAGACCCATTTTACTGGATGAGAGTTATCCTGGCCTCTAACAGAGGTGTGTGTGTTTGTGTGATCTACAAGATCCTAATTCCTCCATTTGATGTGCTTGAAGGGTGTTCATTCAGCAGCACTTTCAGTACAACGTAACCCTCATTTCCAGTAGCTTGATTATATATACAGTCGTCCCTCGTTTATCACGGCTAATCAGTTCCAGACTCGAAAAGTGAAGTAGGATTCTTTATTTATAAATCAAATATTTTCGTAGTTGGAGCATAGAAAACCAGTTTACGACCTTCTAAATACGGTTTTTAACATTATTAGAGCCCTCTAGACATGAGACATCCTTTAGTCACCATTACACTTGTATTACCCAAAATATTACAGAAAATAAGACATTGGATGTTACAAATATCATCATCATTATTATTATTATTATTATCTGTTTTATTACATGCACGCACAGTTGTTACACAGAACCACTAACCTATGCAAATAAGAAGCAGCAGAAGGCTTAGAAGAAGCAGCACATTTAGGAACCATCGAGGGGCTTGGATAAAAGTTCTCAGAAATCGCAAACAAAGATGCTTCCGATGCGTAGCGATGCAGGGGCGTGCATGAGAGACATGAACTTGCATGAGGCTGAGCCAGTCAGTGGCCAGGATAGGAAGAGGATGTAACTGTCTCAGGGAACCGAGCGCGCTGTATCATTTTTACTGTCTCGATCAACTTTTAATGAATATACAGTACTGTATATACTTTAATGAATATACAGTACTGTATTTGAAAAAACCAGTCAGTGAAGCAACAAAAGTCGAAGCGCGAAGTGGCGAGGGACGACTGTACAGTAAAACACTGGCCTTAGCAATAGCAGTTGCTTCTTTGTTGTAAATGTCATTGCTGCCTTGTGCTGACTTACTGAGTCCACTCTTTGATGATAAAGGAGAAATCCTTTATTGGCCATTTGCACAAGTACCAGCTCATTCTTCTTTGTCTACCCCATCCTGCTCTCTGTAGCTTGGGGGTTACAGTGTAGTGAATGTGCTGTGCCCCTGGAGCTAGGGGTTAAGGGCCTTACTCAAAGGCCCACGAACATGTGACCATTCAGCTGAGGCCAGGACTCAAACCGGTGTTCTTCTGATCACAGGCACAGACACTTAGCCTGCTGAGCCTCTGTGCCTCTGTCCCCCTCAGGTACCCTGATGGAGTTGGGCATCTCTCCCATTGTGACTTCTGGGCTCATTATGCAGCTCCTGGCTGGAGCAAAGATCATCGAGGTTGGGGACACCCCCAAAGACAGAGCACTCTTCAATGGCGCCCAGAAACGTAATTTTGCCTCTCTTGGCCTCCTGATTCTGCCCTTGTCTCATGATGCTTTAAGCTCAACCCCAGTTACCCCCTTTTTGCGTGTAAAGCTGCTTTATTCTCTTCGCTGTAGTGTTTGGCATGATCATTACCATCGGCCAGGCCATTGTGTATGTGATGACCGGAATGTACGGAGACCCCTCAGAGATGGGAGCTGGCATCTGCCTGATTATAATCATTCAGGTGAATACACAGTCCGCATATAATTGGCTAAGCCGTCCTCACCTGGGTGCCCAGTGATCATCCTGGGCTCCTGTCTTTATGCCCGGGTAATGGTAGAATAGAAGGTTTCTCCTCCTCAGTTTTACAAATGGGTGAAAACTCGTCATGTTTTCTGCTCTCTTCTCCCCGTAGCTGTTTGTCGCTGGTTTGATTGTTTTGCTCCTGGATGAGCTGCTGCAGAAAGGCTACGGTCTCGGGTCAGGAATTTCACTTTTTATTGCTACCAATATCTGTGAGACCATCGTTTGGAAAGCCTTCAGCCCTACCACTGTCAACACCGGAAGAGGTGGGTATCAACACACATCTGCTGATTGTATTTTATAGGTTAGCTGCTTAAAAGAAAGTAAGCTCTTAAATAACTAAATTTAACTTGCATGTCAGTGTTATTTGTGCTGTTAAAACTGTAGTGCTTAGACATCGGCACCTGGATTCTGCATTATTCAGCTGTCTGAATGTCCATCTCCACTGGAATTCCAATTTCTTCTTTTTTGGGTGCCCTTTAGGAACTGAATTTGAGGGAGCTATCATCGCCCTCTTCCATCTGCTTGCCACTCGCACAGACAAAGTGCGAGCGCTGCGGGAGGCATTCTACCGGCAGAATCTTCCCAACCTCATGAACCTCATTGCCACAGTCTTTGTGTTCGCTGTGGTTATATATTTTCAGGTCAGCAGGGGGCGTTGTTTGAAGGATTTTCTGCATGTTCTATCAGTTCATCTTTGTGTTCTGAAACCCAGTCCGGGTGCCTGCTGCGTTTGAGAAACCTGCATCTGTCTTTGACTTATCAGTACCGTTCTTGTTTGCAGGGCTTTAGAGTCGATCTGCCGATCAAATCCGCCCGGTACCGTGGCCAGTACAACACATATCCCATCAAGCTGTTCTATACCTCCAACATTCCCATCATTCTTCAGTCTGCACTGGTTTCCAACCTCTATGTCATCTCTCAGATGCTCTCTACCAGATTCAGTGGAAACTTCCTGGTCAGTTTGTTGGGAACCTGGTCTGTAAGTATCCATTTCAGACAGTTAAGTATGTGCATAGATATATTTTTTTTTAATTGGAGAGCTACCTCTAACTCTCTGATGGAGCTGTTGTAGAGCATTCATCTTTGGTTGTGACCAAGTGTGTTGCATGTTCTTCTTCCACACAGGACATATCTACTGGTGGCCCAGCACGTGCCTATCCTGTTGGTGGCCTGTGCTACTACTTGTCCCCACCGGAGTCCTTTGGTTCAGTTCTGGAGGACCCTGTCCACGCTGTGATCTATATTATCTTCATGCTGGGTTCATGTGCTTTTTTCTCCAAGACCTGGATCGAGGTGTCTGGATCCTCTGCCAAAGATGTGAGTTATCTGTGTGTGATGTGTAATGCCAGTTTCCACATCCAAATGGCAAAAGCAGATGCTGACTTGGCTTTTATGCATTTGAATCGTTGCAGTAATATCAAACGTACAATGTCGTACCTTAGCAAGCAGATCCGAGTGAGTATTGGTGAGCAGGTGGCAAGGCAGGTAGTCGGACAGGCAGGTAACGAGAGCAGGCAAGCAAACGGGGGGATATGCAACAGGCCACGATTAAACGGAAACTGTACCTGAAACGTTAATCCAGTGCGAAGGTAAAAAAAAGGAAGATGGTGCAAAGGCAAACTTAATGTGTAAGCAGTAAAGAGCTATAGGCTGTCAGTGGTTTGCAAGCAAGTTCCAATGTCCCCCTCCCCAATACACTGAGCCGCCATCTTTATCCATATTGCTGACTTCGTATTATCCAGTCTTATACTGGATTCAGACTACTTAAATGAAAATCATCCTTAAATGCTATACCCAAAAAGTTAAGAGGTAGGTTAAAAGGTATTTAAAACAACAGCTAAATATTTAGTAAACTTGACAAAAGACCATTACCAAAATTTAGAATTCTCTAGAATATTTTATAGACCTAATTCTGGCTCCTACAGCGTATGTGTGTCTAACACCAGGTTAATTGCGAAGCCCTCATAGCGCTATGCTGAGTTTCAGACGGGCACTTGGCACCTGAGGGATCCCCCCCGTAGCCAGTCTTTCATGCGTAATGTGTCCTGGACAGGTGGCCAAGCAGCTAAAAGAGCAGCAGATGGTGATGCGGGGGCACCGGGAGACCTCCATGGTGCATGAGCTTAACAGGTACGGCTTGCCATGCTCCCCTGCGGGGCCCACATGCCCTTCCGGCCCCGTCGACACGCTGCCTAACTCTCCGACACCTCCTCTCCCCTGGTGTCTGTGTACAGGTACATCCCCACCGCGGCGGCCTTTGGCGGCCTCTGCATCGGCGGCCTTTCCGTCATGGCCGATTTCCTGGGTGCCATCGGCTCAGGCACTGGGATCCTATTGGCTGTGACCATCATCTACCAGTATTTCGAGATCTTCGTCAAAGAGCAGAGTGAAGTAGGCAGCATGGGTGCCCTGCTCTTCTAAACACAACGTTCTTCATCCACAATCATCATCATCATCATCATCCTTAACTATTATGGTTATTATAAACTGTACCTCACTGTAATTAATGTTAATATTATTGTTGGCCTATTTCAATGTTTAATGGCCCCAAAATTGGTGGGCAAGGTCCTAGTCTGGTTGTCTTTACAGAAGGATTTTTTTTAAAGCCATTTTTTTTTTAATGGCCGCCCTCACTCTTCTCAAAGAAAACAGCCAGCACTGTGCTACAACACTCTGTATGACATGCTGGTAATATGCTGATTCCATAGGAGCCATGGACATTTGTGGAGGTTTCTTTCTGAGAAAGAAATGGTTAAAAGTCCCTTTTAGATGCTCTCGTCTGCAGCGAATGGCTGTTATCATCGCCTCTTACAGGTTGGGTTTTTAAGCTCTGTGGACCATGTGTGCAAGTGTGGCCGTTACTGGTACTGTTTAAAAAAAAAAAAAAAAAGGAATGGGATACTTCTCCTCTTTGCAGGGGTGGGACTGGTCTATGCCTGACAGCTTTTCAGATGCGTCTAGTTACTCATTTAACAACTATTTTTTTTTTCCCCTATTATAGCCATTAAAGGGTGGTGACAGTATCAGAGCCACTATCCCAGCCTCCATTGGCTTTCAGGATGTTTAAAGATAAAATGCTCACGTGAGTCTTTCTGAGGACCGGTTTCGTTCCATCTCGGTGCTAGTTGAGGAATGTGTCCGTCTTGAGCGTTCTCTTAGACCAAACATGGCAGCTTCTGCTTCACAGGGGCCAGGTGAGTTTGAGTGGATTTTCACTGACTGTATTACAGAACACCTAACGGGGTTCAATTTTTACACGTTTCCAGTGTGAAATCACGCTTGAATAAACTCTGCATTTATTAAGAACATTTCTGGCTGTGGTACTCCTTAATCTCTTTTAAGCAGTGATTTTAAGTGGATGACTCACTCGGCTCCTGGAATTAATTGTAACCAACTGCAGTGAACCTGTTCACGGTCGGTGAAGTTTGGGCTGTCTGGAGAGTCCTATGTGCAGTGTTAATAACTCTGGGGATAATGATCATCACTGTTTGTAATTTGGAGATGATTGTGAAGTCTGACCAGCAGCTTTATTGTGTTGTATAGGCTGGTGAATGGGCTTCTTCATCCTCATCCTGCTTTTTTTGTTGAAAGCAAATGGCACATTACAAAGTAGGCATAAGTGCAGCTAGGCTGAGCTGCCAATGAGTGCCCAGGTACCAGTGTAAGCAGTACCAACTCCTTACAAAGCAAGAACCTAATAAGACTATTCAATGACCAGACGTGCAACATTAAGAACATTCAGGGAATGTAGAGAGACATTAGGCTAGTGGAGGAATTCCTGGAATAGTTGGGTTTCTTTGAAGGTGGAGAGGAAATCTGAAGACCGGATGTGGTTCAGTGGCTCATTCCACCATTGGGGAACCACATGAGAAGCATGTGTAATACTTCTTGCATGGTGGAGCAATCTCAAAGTGGCCTTTTAATTAACCAGTCATGTATTTTAAATAAACCATCTGTATTTTTGTGGTGTTTTTTTAATGCAGAAGTACTGTTGTCTGAGAATCCTCTGCTAGCTGGGTTGGGTCGTGACTGTCAGTGGGGAGTCGAGAAGGATGATTCAATCTGGCATGTTGTCCTTGACCATACTTTCATGAATGTGTTCCTGTACAGCCATATGGCTGCACTCAACCAGACTACCTGCCTTCTGAATGAGTGTTTTTCATTCAGAGCTGTCTGGCAACTGGGCGTGTTGTGCTGGAATTGGCTAGCAGATTTAATGTGTTACAGTCCTGACTTATGATTCATTCAGCTGGAAGTCATAATTTTGAGAATATCAAAATGGCCATCAGTGAGAGGCACATCTTCTGTGTTGCTGCGGTGCCTTAAAACATGTTTCTCCTGCAGCAATACTGTGAAGTTCTTTGTGAGATCAAGGTCCCCGATTCCCACAGAGCGATTCCTATCCCCTTCTGACACTCTGCCGCATGTTTTGTGGGTTAGTGTGGCTGCACAGACAGGTCTGAAAATCATCTAACTGGACTTCTATTAAGAATATGTTTGGTTATACAGCATTAGATAAACAGTGGTGAGGATTTTTTTTAACCAGATTTAACAGATTTTAAACTGACCACATTTTTTAAAAAACAATAATACACAAATAATGCACGATAATACACAAAACTACTCTCCAATATTTTACAGCTTGCTTTTTATATGCAAATGAGCTTTGCAGCAAGCATTTGTTGTATTATCCCTGGATCTGGGCGACAGACCGCGCACTGGCATGCCGGCAGTAAAGGGCACTGTTTGCCACCATCTAAAACCAAAAGTCGAGCAGTGCTGTTGAGTTTAATGTTGCCTCTAGATTAACACAATGCAGAGACTGGATTACTTGCATTGTCTGGGCAATAAAGATGACATCCATTAATGCAGCGTTTCTCAAGCCACTCCTCGGGGACACCAGACAGGCCATGTTTTTGCTCCTTCCCAGCTCCCTGCCAGGACTTTCTGGGGGTCCCCAAGGACTGGGTTGAGGTACACTGCTCTATTATTCTACAATAAAATCCATTTAGCTAGGTCAGTTAATGATTACTGATGACGTGGTTTTAACAATAGATAATGTTCAGCGTGCAAGAAAGAAACTCCAAAATGAGATTTGTCCTTTCAGATGAACTTTCCTGCTTAACACGTTTCATTTATATACCTTAGTCCTTTTCTCCATCCAAAGTGGCCTGAAACCTACATCTGACTTCCCCTTACATATTACGCCATAAAGTACACTACTCACAATAAGTTAGGGATGTTTGTTTCACTTCACACATTTTTGGGATAGGGAGGCAATTGTATTGGGGCGATAGACACATCTCATTTTGTGTTTTCCATGTAATGGTCTCATTGTGTACAGGTGTGCCTTAAATTGGGGCTAATACCAAAAGACAACCCTTCAATGTGGCATCAATTTCAACATTCTGTGGGTAGAAAAAGCTGGTATTGTCAGTAAGTCTTTCCAAGTTCATCATTCAAACAGTCATAAACACACGACGTCACTTAACAGACGAGCAGCGCCACCTGGCCATGGCGC
>JAODKN010000104.1:6104765-6125666 GCA_026774425.1 Petrocephalus zakoni | reverse complement strand
ACACGTACAGGGCGGACAGTCGGATCACAGAAGTATCCATCAGCTGTGTCGGTTACTGACACGTACATGGCGGACAGCGCTGCACTTTCTCGCATATTTCGGGCCACTCAAATACTTTGCACTAGGTTGCAACAGGAGAGCATTTGCTGGCACCTTTGGACCATTTTGCTTAGGAACTTTGCGGATACAGTCGACTGTGTCTGATCTGGGCTCTAGAAGCCTGGCCAGTGACCGATTTCCAGGTTTATTTTTGTTTGCATTAAGGCATGATCTCTAGTGAGTGGCCATTGGTCTCTGCCCAGCCCTTAGAAACCAGAAGAAATGGTGCAATCGCTGTCGTTGGGTACGCCGAGCGGGTTCCAAATTAGATTGACTTTTAAGCTTGGGGGTTGAGTCACGGCTCAGGTTGGCCCAGTCGGCGCTGAATATCACACTTCGGTATGGAGTCTGCTCCATGTGCCCCTGTCAGTGCAAACAAACACTCACCATCTCCACCGTTGGTCCTAATGGCATTCAGAGGGTAAAAAAAAAAATCTCCACAGGAACACAAAGCAATTTGTTCCGACACCCTAATCGTTATTTCGGATTCGTCACCGCCGTCACCCTTGATCCCATTCTTGACGGAGGCAGCATGCGGGATGTATAATGTATGAAACTGAAGAGTAATTATAAAAATAATTGGATCTTGATAACAACAGTGATGAATGAGCAGCTGCTTAATAACTTCTCGTCTCCCTCTTCCTCTCTCGCGTGAACCTGACCCGCACGGCCCAAACCCGCATGCCATCTCATCCCCAGGTATGCAGGGAGGCCTCAGCTTAATTAGCATGATGTCCCACTAATGTGACAAACACACGTCAGTATTTACGGTGCAATAAAAGAACAAAAAGTACGTTAAAGGCTGCAATGCATGGGTCATTACTCTATTACATAATGGGTCTGTGGATAGTCCAGTTCATAGGACTGCATGGATTTTTTTTTTTTTTCCCCAGAAAGGACCATTCTGAAAGCTGACCAATCAAATGAGGCTTTTATCTCCAAAGCGAGCTTTATATATTTATATTTACTTAGATGATGCTTTTTATCTGGAGAGATAAACATTCCCCCCCCCACATCAATGTGCCTGGCTTGCTTATTTATTTATTTGTTTGCTTGTTTGTATGCTGGAGTGTTTTACGTAAAGTACATTTCTGAAGGGTTCTATGGTTGGGATTCATATCGGTCTCCTTAACTGGTCATGCTTTCTGTGTGTCTGCGTATATATTATGTAGCAAACATTTAAATTATATAGGCCTATCTGTTTCATTTTTGTGGGGTGTGGGAGTTCATTGGCCAGCGCCGTCTAGGTTCAGGGCTGGAATCCCACCTCTGCTCTCCCCGTGATGCGTGGGTCTCGTCCGGGTTCTCTGTCCTGGTGGGTGGCTGGTGGTGGCCTGGCACCCCCTGCCGGGGTGCACCCTTGCCTTGTGTTGCCTCTGATAAGCGGTCGGAAGGCAGAGGGTTCTAAGGGTTTGCGACTCCCTCCTCAGGCCCGGTTTTTGATCATAACCATTTTCTGCCTTGTCTCCATATTCTGCTGCCTCAGCACACTTGATAAACGGACACCGTGAGCGGAGCACATCAGGAATAGATTGTGGGAAGTAAACACATCTGTGTGTGCTGAAGCATTTTCCTATACTTTATATAGATGTATATCCTGCGCATGGAGTCTGGGCACCGCTGTGATGGTGTGCACCCAGGCGACGAGTGATCGGAATGCAGATGCCATGGCTCTGGCTCGCTTCTGGCAGATTCTGCCCAAAATGGCATCTACCGCTCCCCCTTCTAAAGTGGAGAGTGGATGGCATACCAGTCTGAGATCTCCCTGGCTGTCCGCGTGCTTCCCCCCTTACCCCCTCGCGGTAGGCCTGATGTTCCCCACGCCTCCGTCGCTTTCCTCTCCATCTCATCCCCTTATCGTCCCGCTGCAGCCCAGACGTCGCTAAGCTGGCACGTGGACAGAAATCTGATGTTGCCTTTTGTGATCCGCGTCGGCTGCAGACGGATGCTGCACCTCGCGTCTGATCCCAGATAGCGCCATCGGCGCCTGAGGAAACAGGCTGGCTGCCTTCATTGTGGGACCAGTCCTGGGGCAAAATCAGGGGGCGGGGCCCCAGGGACACTGGTCCCAGCTGAAAACTGATTGGCCCCTAGAGTACCCCCTCCCCTGTCACTCACCCATTCGAAAAATATCACTGGCTGATGATCCTGGTCTCTCTTATGCCTCCCACTTTGTAAAATCCTCAAGTCATCCCTGAACAGCTCATTAATACTGATATTTATACCACGCATATTGGAATCGGCTGCACGTGGGAGCGCTCGGTGCCCTGTGGCATCCTGTCTCCCAGCAGCCTAATGAATCTCGAGGGCTCTCATACCCACTGACCCTGCCGTGGGTATTAGTGCAGAGAGCCTTTCAGCCCCCTAAACTGCCATGAGATGGTGGTCTTCACTGGGGCATCAATTTCAGTTCTGGCGTTGGTCATGTCCTGGGATTGCTGATATCAGATTTTGGCTCTGGAGTGATTGGGGAGTAATTTGTATAGAGGGGCCAACCTTATCATTAGCCAATGATGTGCTTTAAATTACATGACTGGGTGGGGCACTCCGGGGGCCAATCAGCTTTAAGCTGTTACCAGTGCCCATGTGGCCCCGCCCCTGGCCCTGCAAATAGCCCTGTTGCCTGATGTCTGTCATGGAATCAATCATGGTCTGACTTTGCCAGCCTTGGTGTCTCCCAAACATGGCAGGGGATTTGGCGATCCCCTTGTGCTCGATCCCTCAGAGCTCCCCTTATCTAGGTGTTTGGTCTCTACCCTCCCGTGAGCATAAGACACTGGCGGTGCCTTTGTGTGCTTTATCAGTCCATCCTGTCATCGGAGATGAGTCAGCTTGTTTACGAACAAAAACGGGCCATAAAAATAAATAAAAAAATGAAAAATAATAATGGACATTTTAAAAGCTCCTTAGTGAACTGAATGGGTTGCGCTCTTGCGGACAGGTCTGAGCCCTTATTTCCGGAGTGGCACATGGGGGGCAAACCAGGAAGCTTTTAAAGAGGTGAAAAAATAGGGGGACTTGTTTATGTGTTTGTTGGATGAATGCAGGATGTCCGTTTTGATGCTGTCATGCTGCTGTCCCCTAACAGGGAAGTACCCTCAAATATCTTTCTGTACTCGTGTCCAGGGTTACAAACTGAGATTCACTCTCTCCATTTCCCTCTCTCTCTCTCTCTCTCTCTCTCTCTCTCTCTCTCTCTCTCTCTCTCTGGAGTGCTTATGGCTTTTTTTTTTTCTTCCCCAGACAGAGACCTGTGGACGTTTTTAGTACAAGGCAAATTCAGTCGCTTTGTTTACTCCGCTGAGAGGAGGCATGCTTGTCAGCGTGCTTATTAGTGGGAAATTCTGTGCTTATTGTTTACTTTATTTGATCGTTTTAACTGCAAACAAGCATGTCACCATGCCATCAGAGGAACTCTTTATTAGCAGTGATGTGCTCGGTGTGATGGGCGATTTAATGGGCCTTGAGCTTGATGTGGGGGAGCATGTGGAAATAAAAGCGGCTGTTGTTGTCCTGCTGATGGTAGAGTTTCTGGTTGAGGTTCTGCCCCGCTGTGAAGCCCCCCTGAGAAGTTTGTGTAGGAATAGAATCGAGTCGTGGTGCAGGACACCTCTGCTTGTGTCACTGCTCAGTCGGCTGATGGCTCGTTATAATGTGCCGGTGTCCTACCTAATCCATCTCCAGTGAAATTGGATGCATTGGGGAGAAAATGGATTTGGATTGAAACCTGAGGTTGGGGCCGTTTGACGTCTTATTGAAATTAGCTTTGCGCCATGGGGTTCATCCGTGGTGCGTGAGGATGACTCTCTCCTGGCACTTAATCATAGAAATGTTCGTCCCATTGACCAGGAGAAGCTGCTGGGGCTTCCTGTGTAATTCTAACTGCTCGATACTTCAGGGAGGCACTTTGATAGTGGAGGTGTTCGGTGTTCACCTTCTGGCGCCTGGTTTTTTGAGGCAAGGGACTCTCCCAGCGCCTTGCATCTCTGCTGGGGCGTAGACCAAGTTCTGCGGCACCCCTGATTGCCTTCCACTGCTTGGCTTGCTGATTTTTGCCGGTGCAGGTGAGGAGTGACTAGTGGGAGAGGGGAGTGGTGGTCCTGGGATGAAGCTGGATTCTTGAAGCTTCATTACACAGACTAGTGCTCTTGTGAGCCTGATTGTTTTTGATGAACCTTGTGAAGAGAGGTGATGACCACATAAACAGTATTTGTCAATGGAACAACAGAGTCTGTTGATCACCCTGATACCTCTGACTGTTGGCTAATTGCATGCAAGATAAGTTTAAGGCCACATGATGAACCTAACCTTTTAGATTTTCAAGACTGATTTGATTTGTGTAACTGCTATTGGCTCTTGGGTGGATGTCTTTTCTCCTTTGTATGCCGTGGGGCGTTCTTGTTGAAGCTTTGTGCATCTCTTGATTACGTATTTGCTGTACAGTAATGTGGGTAGCCTTGGTACATGGGCATTCTGGGTGAGCTCTTCCCAGCAACAAACAAATGGCACATTTCCGCGTTACTCTTTTATAACTGAGCTAAGCTGAACCATCTGGCTTTTTTTTTTTTATTTGCTATCCATCCACCATTGTAATTTGAAATGAATCACTGTGCATATGATAATTGCTGTGTTCACTGTCGCTGTAATCATATGACCCAAGCTGCCTGTAGACAGATACGATACAATAACCTCGACAATAGATTCCTTGGCTCTTTTCACACCAGTCACCCAGCAGCGGCAAGATTCAGGTATAAATTACGTTTCGGTTTTGTGAGGCGGGGGGGGTTGGTTGTCTCAGTACGAGGCAGCCGAGTCTCTTTGCATGTCGCTGACTCTCCGAAGGAAGCCAGAATCCCTCCTGAAAGCCTCCTTAAAGGCTGAAGGGCTTCAAAGCCCAGGTCCCCATATTGCTTGACCTTGTGGCGCTAAGCGCTTTTGATGGCGCGGCACCTCCTTACCCGGGAGGATTATTAAGGCTCTGCCGCGAAGGTTCAGGGGTTTCGTACGTCTGCGCGCCTCTGCTCTCGGCCCTCGGATCCCAGTCTTCGCTTGTTGAGCAGGTGCGCTTATTCAGAGAGATGTGGACTTACCCTTCGCCCAGCTGCATGTTTACAAATACAAAAAAAACCAGGTTAAGCAGCTGACTGGACTTTACAAGAAGATTGCTTTCTTTTGATCTGAATCTGAGAATCTATGTCGAGGGAACGAGTGCAGTATGCTGTCCTGCCTAGGGCTTTGTGCAGAGGTTGAAGTAGGAGTAAAGGATCTGAGTACAGATGACACCATCCTATATAGCAGATACATTTCTATGATCGGACCCTGTAATTCCATTGATCCAGCAATATATCTCTATCAGCAATATCTATAAATCATCAAGTGATGACACTTGAAGGTGCTATGCTTATTTTGGTATAATGACAGGCTGACACACTTAGTCACTTGTTGGCAGCAATGAATAATTACCTATGATGTGAAATTGGGGCTTGCATATCTCTGAGGGGTTTGCAAACCGTGCTGAGGTTTCTCCATGTTCCCCTTGGTCTTCTCGGCTGGAAGCATTCGGCAAGCATTCCTAAGTGCCCGGCCGGAGTATGTTTCAGAGAGGCCTTCTTTCTCTCCGTCTCTCTCTCCTTTCCCCAAAACCACAGAGGCCTCTAGCTTTCCACCAGCACTAATCCTGTTTTGAAACATTTCAGGAAAGAGGATTATCGCACGGAGCCGTATGAATTCCGGAACCGTACGCTCACACTTAATTAAATTTATAATTGTCTTCCGAAACCCTCGCGCTTTTCCCCCCTTGGATATTTCCTCCCCTAAATAAAAATCTGGGTTGCGTAATTAAGCTTAATTGATTTTCCTCACCTGGATATTTTCTTTTTCCCCTCCTCACCTTTTCGCTTTAAAATGCGTGTCATTAATTCCCACGTGGCGTTGGCCTTCCTAGAATAGTCATGGAAAAAGTCATTACGGAATTTGACCCGCGAGTGAGAAACGCTTCAACGTTTGAGGCCATTTGTGCCGTTCGGTACAGAGTCAGCCAGCAAATATCGGTATAAAGAGGCAATAATCTTTTAATTAAAACGTCTGCCAAGGAAGTAAATAATAGCACCTGTCGCCTTCTGCAGGATGTGCTCTGCCAGGAAAGGTGGATTTTAAGGGTGTGGAGGCAGGATGTGGAGCTTTGCTGCTATGTTGGGGGAGTGTAGGAGTTGGATGGCCTCATGTACTGGTTATTCTTTGGCTCTGAAGAGCAGGCCTGCTGAGGATATTTACTCAGCCCTGGCAAGATGGGGCCTGTGGCTTAAAGCCCCCTCTCAGCACAACTGTTTGTTTATTATGCAGATATGCTCGCCGAATCATTCCCCTAATTCCCCGGAAGTAGCAGCCAGACGTCACATGCTGCCTGCTCCAAGTGCCTGTAAATGTTTAGACCCATGGACTGTGGAACCATTGGGGCATCCTTTGGAATGCAGCGATTTAACAATTGTGAAATAAATACAAATAAATGCAAACTAATAAAACGTGTGCTAAGTAAAGTCTGAAGTCTGTGATTTTTTTTGTTTTTAAAAATGGTTACTATCTGCCAACGTAAAAGCTAACAGGCAAGTGGGTATAACCCCCCCCCCCCACGGTACCGCTTGTGCGATGGAGGTTTGCAGGAGATCAGCGAGCTGTGTGTCCTGCACACTAAAACAACCCCAGGAGCCTTTAGGAACTGGCATACAGCTGCTCCATCGTGCATCTATAATGTGAGACATAACGCTGCAGTTCACTGCCTCGTGTTCTCTGTTTTTCCTGGCCTTTGCCTTACCTGCTGCGTGGATGCGGTTATCTAGGGCATCAAGCTGCACCACAGCTGCTCTCTCTCTTACTGACGCAGCAGCACCAGCAGCTAAGCTAAGGCTCGGCCCCGGGCTCTGGTCCCATCGCCCTTACGGTCTGTGGCAGCATCGAGCGGGGCATGGCCTGCGTCTCTCCCCGGTCGCCCCGTGTCTGATGTGACGCCACTAATTGCCTCAACACAGAGTTTCATGGGCGCCGAGCCAACACTGAAACTCCCTGCTCGGTTCTGTTCAGATTCTAAAGGTACCCAGTCCCCAATTCGTCACCAGGCACCTTTCCCGCCTCCCTGGCTACAAGCCACGTGTTGCGGGACCTAGACGTGCAGTTTAGCGGTGTTGTCGTTTGAAAGCTTAGCTCCTGCAAAAACATCTGCTTGTATGCGCATATCACTACTCAGTGCTAAACAGCTGATAAAGCATTCTGCGGCTTGCACAGGGCGTACTTTAAACTGCGGTTGTGATTGTAGTGGCTTGATGAATTATTTATCATCTGTGATGGTCTCACTGTGCCTCCCAGGTTCTGTGTTTGTGTGCATGTCGTCTGTTATTGCATTGCTCGGAGCAGTTCTCATTCACGTCTGCACAGGACATGTGTATACTAGTGAGAGATGTTCCGTTCCTGTCTGACAGGGTGCCGATGCTAGAACAGTTGCAGACTGGTGTGGGTGGGACTCACAGCCATCCACCGTCACCCGGTTCCGGTCGTCTGTGCAGGGATGCAGGATGGATAGCATTTTGTTTCACCCCGGCACCTTGCAGCCCTGTTGACATTCCCAGGACTCACTTACTTTGGGGGTGCATAGATCTATAGAACAATTAAAGATGCATTATGTGCAGCTGCCTTATGAAGCTTTAAATAATGGGGGTGGGGGAGATGGGGGTTAGTTACGGGAAAGCAGTAGACTGAGGCATTACCATTCAGTTTTGCTTCTTATGCTGACCAGAGGGCTTGAACTAGCGTTGTAAGCAACTGAGACCTGATTTAGCTAACCCCCCCCCCCTTGGTGGACACAGCGATTCCCAGGGGCGGCATCTTGCACTTCATCTGTTCGCTGGGATGTGTAAATCAGGCGTGTATTTAAACTCAGGGGGAGAGCCGCAGATGGAGGGTCACAGCATGCCGCATGTAAATCGGGCTTGGCACGCTGGGCTGTGGATTGGAGGGGCAGGGCCTGACGGACTGATGCAGATGTGTGGCGAGATGGCCAATCACCTGCCTGTATAAGCTCGAAGATGACCTCTGACTGGCTGCATAATGCACAACAAGGGCATAATGGTTCATAAACATGCGGTTGGGTGAGTTGGTGTCTCTAAATGGCCCATGGTATGAGATAAGGTGCTCTGCAATGGACTGGCATGCCACTTTTCTGGGATAGGCTCCAGGCTCAGCATGACTCCGTACTGCATAAGTGATTATGGAAGATGGATGGAACTTTTTATTCCTGAGCAAATCTTTTTTAGTGTTCTGACTTTAATGGGAAAAAGTCCATTGTCCTCATGTTTAGTCGTAAATGATAGTGTGTAGTGCAGTGGGTCCCATACTGGGAAAGTTTCCAGACTTCTGTCCGTTATCGCTGATAGTCTTGGTTCACAAGGAAGTGGCAGGTGCACTAAAGAATTTGTGACCATGGTTCCCCTTCCACTGCTATTGTTGCCATTGCTCCTGAGAGAACTTGACACAACCTTGGTCTTCGATGGTCCAGATGTGATATATTATGTCCGTAAGGAAACGTCATTGCGCCATTTTCCTTTACATTGCATGAACATTGTGATTGCAAGGGAGTCTTGTGGAACACTGTTGCATTTGTTCCTTTGAGTTGAAGGTTGGCACTTTCTTGCCTATTTGTATGTGGTCAGATTTTTAGTTGTCAATCAGAACAAGGGAAGAAACCTTTGCCTGAATGTTACTATGGCTGCATTTTCTAGTCATTGAATAGTAGTCTTAAAAGGTTCTTGCTTTATTTGAAAAGATGTCTAGCTTTTACTCCAATATGGCTTATACCTGTACCTGGCCATTCATTGGAAGCTCAGCTTAGCTGCACTTAGGCCTAGACGGCTCTTCAACAGCATGTATGTTTGGGTTGGAATTGGTTGCTTTTGTTGTGGTGTTTGTTGACAAAAGTGTCTACGAGAAATATGTGTAAAATGAACAGCAAACTAAATGTGAAAGCACTGTCTGCTGAACTGAGCCATTTCTGCCTGTCAAGCTACACTTTCCTGAAAGCTATTCATACACCATAAGCAAGCTGTTTATCGATGGCCACTAGAGTGGTGGTGACTAGGGATGCAACGGTACTCGGTAAAATACCGGACCGTTCGGTATGCGCTGCACGAAAAAAAACGCTGGCTAAATCCGTAATCTGTCTTCTTTTCAAAACGCCCATTGTCGGAAGTATTAAAGTTTTTAAAATTAGGTTAGATCGGCAAAAAAACATGTCAGCTGTCTTTGTTTTACCTGCACTGAAGGCGTGTAGTACCGCCCAGGCACGAAGGTCGCAATTCGCATTCTGAACAGCCGCATTTCCGCGTATTCAAATCGCATTCGCATGGTAATCTAATGAACAACGCAGCGGTGAAACGCAATCCGGGTAAAGGAGCCTTCGGACTGAACGTACCGTACCGTGGGATACCTGTACCGTCGCACCCCTAGTGGTGACCAACCTACTAGATTGTGGCTTCATACCGCGGAATCCATGGCTGTGGCCGCAGCTTGTATGGATGATTTTAATGTTCTGGAGTAGTATGGATGATGAGGAATTCTAACATGCCAGGGGTGAAAAGCAGGGCCTCAAATGATTTCTAAAAGCCCTGAAGGAGGGGAATACATTTTAATGTTTGGGGTACAGATGGCTAGCGTTGGTTGCTGGTAAATACTGTGTTTTTTATTTATTTAATTGTCCAAGCAACAAAATGTGACCTGTCAGGTCGGCAGGTCAGTTCAGCACTTGAGTCTTGCCTGAGGCTGGTGGCTTTTAATTTGCGGTGTACCTAAATGCCCAGTGGGCTCCCAAATGCAGTAATGCTGTATAACTTGCTCATTGACTTTAGAAAAATCCTAGATTTGCAATATTGAGAAATTGAGTGTTAGGTTGAAAGTAATTACCTCTGGGCTTCTTGCATTCCATCACTCCATTTCCCAGCCGCTAATCCTGGACAGGGTTATGATGGTAATATATATGAAGTTAATGTATTTCACTGAAAATATTTCACTGATCAGACCGCATACATCATAATGTATTTTGGGAGGGATTTTTTTTTTGTGCACACACACGCACACACATGCGCGCGCGCGCACACACACACACCCTACCCAATGTTCAGACTTTCCATCCATCAATCCATTCATCATGCCATCCTTCCATCTTCCATAGCTACTTAAGCAATACAGTGTCATACTAAGTCTGAAGCCTTTCCCAGGCCATATAGTATGCAAATTTGGGCTATACCCTTGATGTGATGCCTATCCATCACAAGGCACATACACATTCCTGCTTATACAACTCATTTTTATTGCTAAGATAAGGTATGTACAATGTCAAAACAGAACACAACAGTCAACAGTGGTCTTATGCTGTATTTACCCATTGCTGTGCTGTTTACTTGAGTGCACGGTTTGGTGCCAAATTCGTTTCACAACCACAATGAGTGCAAACAGCAACAGCTTCATGAGTCTTAAGCACAGTTTGATTGAATGTCTGTACGATTTTCAATTCCGTATGTCCATATGGGTCAACCTGAGGGTGAGGGGTTGACTAGAAAGGAGTACTGCAGGTATGAATTAGCAGACTGTTGGGAAAGGGCAGTCAGGAGGCAGGGTGGGGAGGTAGCACCATACGGAGGGGTGGAGGTGTAGAGGTAGCAGCCTTGAGAGGGAGTAGGGATTGGGACCCAGCACCCTTTGGATGGGAGAGGGTATAGAAATGGTACCCTTGGAACGGCTGGGTGTCAAAGTGGCACCCTAGAAATTGGGCAGGGTGAGGAAATTGCACCCTTGAGACGGGGCCAGGTAGAGAAGATGCACCCTTGGAGGGGGGAAGGTTAGGGAAGTGGCACCCTAGGAAGGGGGCACAGTATAAGAGTAGTGCCCTTGTTAGGGGCAGGGTAGGGAAGTGGAACCCTATGAAGGGGGCACAGTATAGAAGTAGTGCCCTTGTTAGGGGCAGGGTAGGGAAGTGGAACCCTTGACTTTCTTAAACAACGAGTTATGATTTTATTGACCATTTTCCACTCTGATTATATGGTTCAATTTATGGAGTTTTTCTGTGGGACACTAATCCGTAAGACTCCTCAGTGTAGAGGTTTGTGATTCCCTAAGGCCTATATATTTTTTTATCATTTTTCCAAATCGACATACACGTGAGGAAGGCTTGAGGTCAATGCACAAGGTCAGCCAGCATCCGGTACTCATGGAACAGTCAGAATTGTTCATACGCTCAAACTATCCCCGTTTTACCCATCTATAGATAATGATGATGTTGTGCATTATACATTATACCTCATATCCTTAATTTGGCCGAGGTGTCATTCTGAAATCCTTTGAGGTAACAGCTGTCACACTCGTGCCATGCTTGACATGATAGATTAATTCCCTGATAAACGATACCGTCATGACGTGAACATTGACGTAACCGACAAAGGTAAACACTCCTCCACGCCTCCATTGTGGTGTACACCCTGTTCACTGGCAGTTTCTGCCCCCCCCCCCCCAATAGCAAGCAGGATGTAAAAATAGATGAGCTTGTTGTTGAAGCATCAGGGACACATCCCAGATAATAGCTAGGGAGGAATTGGCTGTTCCTATCTGAGGTGCTTCGGAAGTAGTAAGGGTTCCGCTTTCAAAACCCGGCTGTGCGGCAGGCTTTTGATGAAATAGGGGATGGGGTGGGAAATGGCTTCTTTTTAGTCCTGCTGCCCCACGTGAGAGACAATGAGGTTTCACTTGTGAAGTGGAAAGAGAAGCCGCACAGGAGGACCCAACAAGGACCCCCCCCCCACGACCTTCCCCGTCGTGCTCCGGTTTCATCTTGCGTAGGGCCAGGGTTGCAGTCGTGGGCACCATGAATTATAGAATGGAAACCTGAGGATGGCACAGGGAGTGGAGTTCTGTTACACACCTCTTCACTTTGTGGGATGGCTCCGCCTCCACGGTACCGTAGTGATGTCGACGGGGTCTCGTGTCACCGCCGTTCCGTGACGACCGCAGTTTCGTCCGCTGTTGACCTGAATTAGAAAGGAAGCACCACATCCCACTGCCCTTCAGGTGCCAGCTAATGTTGTTTTTGTGAAGGTCATTTTCTTCCCCTTTGTTTTGATCTACGCAGTAGGCACTCCCTTGCCCCAATTGACTGTCGATCTTTGTCCCTTTGCTCTGGAGCTGCGTTGAGTCTATGTGGTATGAAGCTTGGATCTGAAGCAACTTTCCTCTGTCTGCTCCTGTGTGGTCCTTTGATTCAATGGTCCGGACCTCCCTTTGGTCCGGAACTATCTATTGAAGAATGCCTGTAATTTACTGCTGTCATTGAAACTTTGCAGAAAAACAGCATAGGGCAGGGCAGAAGTGGCTAGCGGATCTGGGTTTGAGTACAGGGTCCCTCGGGGAGGACAGGGTAGACGGGGAGAGATTCCCACTGGAAGTGACTCCAAAGAAATGAAGGGGAAGGAGCTTTGTGATATTTAGCTCCAGGGACTGTTTCTAAGGTTTGGCCATGCAGCCGTATAGGGACAAGACTGTCAAGATGCAAATCAGTAGGTAGCACCATGATTAAGGAGCAGAATTTGACAACAAATGGTTCCAGTCCCTCTGTTATTGTCCTTGTGTCCTTGAGCAAGGTACTTAAAGAGAATTAATTCTGTGAATATTTAACCACAAAAACTGCTCATAGTGTCTAATTTATAACAGCTGAAATTGAGATTCTGAACAAATCTTTCTTTTTCAAGGGTATGCTCTGTTTACTGCGTGGACTGACGGTGGTTACAGAGTAGCTTGTGTTGGTGTGTGTGGCCTCCGTTTACATTGGTCACGTACTCCAGGTGTTCGCATGTCAACCAGATTCATTACAGAAGCGTTTCCCGGGGGACCCAATAGAAATGCGCGGTCCGGTCCTTGTGCTGAGGAAGCCACCTGTCCTACCGGCCGATCATCTCCGCCATTCGTCCCATGATCTGTGGGTAGCCTCAAGTCTGCAGAAATGAGCTGTCCTTTATGATTATGGAATCTATGATCGCTTAATGGAACCGGAATGAGAGTGGGATCCATCTCTCGGCATTCCAGCGTCAAGCCATCTGTGATGATCTCTGTCGACCCTTTCCATCTCAGTATGACGTGCCTGGCTTCCTGCAGGCAGCCTCAGCATAATGAGGTACTCTCGGATTACAATATGCCGTAAATTCCAGTTCTGCTGATAGTAGATGTAGCCCAGTGGGCTAGGAATATATGCCTGTTTAGGGAAGGTTGTGGGTTCCAATCAGAGTGATAATTTCACCATTGGGCCCTTATACCCAGCTGCCTCAGGGGTGCTGGATGCTGGCTGAGTCTGTGTTCTGACCCCCAAAACCTGCTCTCTCCCTGTGTGTGTGTGTGTGTGTGTGTGTGTGTGTCTCTCTCTCTCTCTCTCTCTCTCTCTCATGCAGAGCATGATGGGATATGTGAAAACTACCCAGCTTCCCCACGGGGATGAATAAAGTACCTCTATTATATTCTATTCCAATAAGTGCCCTGTTCTGGGGGCATGTAATATATTTGATTCAATCCAAAGTGAGGGGACCTTTCTTAGGAAAACGGGTCTGGGGGTGTGGGTGAGCCGGGCCAACCTGAGGGCACTGAAGCACCCCTGCAATCTGTTAATGAGCACTCCTGAAATCCTGCAGGAGAACCAACTGCTGCTGTCACTGGCACTGCTCATTATAGCCCTGCTTCTGGCTGCAGAGTGACATCTCTGCATCTCTCCCTCCTGGCTACCGAGAGAACAAACCGTGCCGGTTACAGTGACCAGCTCGCAGTGCACTGCAGTGGCAGAGGGGGGTGCCTCAGTGGCCAGCTCGCAGTGCGCTGCAGTGGCAGAGGGGGGTGCCTCAGTGGCCAGCTCGCAGTGTGCTGCAGTGGTGGAGGGGGGTGCCTCAGTGGCCAGCTCGCAGTGCGCTGCAGTGGTGGAGCCTTAGTGGCCAGCTCGCAGTGTGCTGCAGTGGCGGAGGGGGGTGCCTCAGTGGCCAGCCTCTCAGTGTGTGACAGTACGATCAGAAGTGGCTTGGGGGGAGAGTTGAATGTGCACTGGTGGGACTTGCTGACTATTTCATAAGGTGAGTCAGGTTGCATAAGTCTGGAAGATCTCTTCACTTTGGAGTAGTTCTCAGAAGGAATACAGCATGTACTATGGGCACGCTGAATGGGACTTGCACAGTCAAGTGAAGGTGATTAATTAATTGTCATTGTTGACTCACCACAGCACGCAACAATGAAATGTGTCCTCTGCATTTACCCCATGTGACAACGTCACACAGCAGAGGGCAGCTACGTGAGTGCCCGGGGAGCAGTGCTTGGGGACGGTACCTTGCTCAGGGTACCTCAGCGGTACTTGCAGGTCGGGGACTCGAACCGGCAATCTTTCGATTTACACAGTTGCATCCCTAACCACTACACCACCTGCCTGTCTGTAGGGATGATGATTTAAGTGTAAAATGTCCTATAGTACATACTCAACAATTCCTTGTGTTGCCGTCTCAATTCAGACTGCATGTGGTAATGGTGTCTACACCAGTGATGATGGTATCAGCTTGTCATGTCATTGCAGTTTAGCATAGAAGCAGATGGTAATTACTGTAAATGCTTGTGTGCGGGAGATGTTATTGCCTCACTGAATGAGGCTGGACATTGGCCGTGTCCATCCGGCTCCCTCCAATCAGAATTTGGGTTACAAATGCATGTTGGTGTTCTCAGTCAGAGTGAGGAAGTGTGCTTGCTTGTGCTTCTTTGCTCTTCTTGCTCTCTTGGGAGAACGATGGGGGAAGGAGGTTTACAAAACCGGTAAAGAGAGAACCGCTTAACAGGAGCGTGGAGAGAAGAGAAGGTGTAGTGTAGAGAAGGGCAGCGCAGGAGATGAAGCTCAAAAAATGCATTGCAGGGTCTTTTGAAATATGGCTCTCATGATGTGGGGAAGCCAGAGCAGAATAAAGTAAGATAAAGTAAGGACGTACCTCATGTTCCACTTGTTTTTTTCATGCAGTCCAGCTGACTGAAACATCGCAGTGGTGACAGATTTCTTAGTCATGGGCACACATCTCATTAATGCAGTAATATAATATCGATGTACACCCAAAAGTGCAGTATTCCAGCTCCCGTCTTCCTTCAATCTTGAATGTTGCCATTATGTTTTGCTCTTAGTAATTGACGTAAGATCATTGTAAAAAACACGACAGTCTTTGCTGTTATTTTTCTTTTAGGTTGCACTGGTGAATTGTATCCCCCCCCCGAAACTTACAAAGGTTGAACTTGTGGCTAAGCATATGCAGTTGTAGTGTGAATGTCCTTAAAAGTTTTCAGTCACGAGAGGGGTTCGTTAGTAGTGCTGGGTAGCGCACTGTTCATGGTGAAACTTAGAACACTATTCCGGATAAAGGTGTCAGCTCGGTGCCTAAATGAAAATCTTGCTATTTTATGAGAAGCTCGCCGTCTCCTGATTGTGTGATGACAGCTTAAGATTAGCTTCCTTAGCATTGAGACAGGGCTACGGTTTGCTGTGCTCAATTAAGACCATGTTGGATTTATGCCCTGACAAGTGTATTGTATGTGAATCTGTATTTCACTTTATCCTTTTACTAATGATGTATGCAGATTACATAATGTCATGTGATGTGGAGTTACGTTTACATAGAGTGCACTGATGGAGAGAAATTATTTATTGGTCATGAATGATTTATCTCAGTCTTGCAATGGTGTCGTCATCGAAGCCTTGTGTGTCCTGTCGGAGGGTTTCTGAGAAACTCAAGCTCTTTGTGAGTTCTGGGATTTCTGTCTTTCCTCGGGAGCAGTGGCATGCAGGAATTCTGGGAAACTGAACTGGCCAACAGATGGCGCCCATACTCCCCCGTGTGGTCCGCTAGCTTTAGCCAGCTGGGCTCCATGTTTCTCTTGGAGGTGGAGAAAAACATCCTGGTCATTCCTCCAAAAAAAAAATAAATAAAAAAATCTCCCCCAGCTGGGACACATAATCTGTCCGATCTTAGGGCCAGATGGCACTGCTGCTTCTACTGGGGATAGTAGTTTGTGCTGAGAGCCTCTTTGTAAACGTGTTGGCTCACTGAGCTGGGGCCAGCCCTCTCCTGCCCAGTTTGCCGCAGAAGCCATTGGTATGCATCTCAGGCGTCCCGGTGGAAGGAGGCCAATCTCGCGTCGCAGTGGGCAGCCTGTTTAATTTCCCGGGAAGACAAATCAGAGCTGTCAAACGCATCCCGTCCCAACCACATTACCGGCTGTCCAGGTGGGCGAGCGCTGCCGTTGGTGTTTGCCCTTTAGAACGGCCTCCTAATTTCTCAAGGGCTTTTGCTAAAAACGGACGCTCGGCCACAAAACAAAAATTACAGGGTTCAGTAACGCTGCCCTTTACAGTCCTTGTTATAGAACATTCACCGCAGATTAAGTAAATGCATAAATATTGACAGAGTGGGTGGTTAATTGTTTATGGTGTCAGTTCTCCTGGTTCCATTTTTGATCCCTCTGTACCTCAGTTGGCCTCTCTGATAGGAGACGGTCTATCTAATTATTATTCATCACAGTACATTGATTGATCTGTTTAGATGAAAAGGACTTAGATTTCTGAGGCCAATGAAGCCAGGAGGCTTTAGGTGATAACTCTGCTTATAGCCAGCAGCACACCTGTGACCGAAAGGTTGTCTGTTCGAGTTCCCGACCACCAAGGTACTACTAAGGTGCCCTGAGCAAGGTACTGCCCCAAAGCACTGCTCCCTGGGCGCTGAATTAGCTGCCCACTACTGTCACAATGTCACATATGGGTTAAATTTGCACTGTGTGCTGTGGTGTCGCCAATGATAATTAATCACTATTTTAAAAAATAAAATAAAATTACTGAATGTAAGTACACAAAAAGCAGCATGCGTGACAGTTTCTTGTCGTGGCAATGCAGAAGTGTATCTATTTTATGTGCATTTCTGCTATTGTGACATGAAATGATTGTGCATTTTGACCTTTACGCCACAAACGAAATACAAATTAGCTGCATAAAAGTTAAAGTGCACAGAAGTTTCTTGCATACCAGTTATGTGCACCTTATAGCATCCTATTCAAAGCATACCCTCCGCGCTCTGTACGGAAACGGGGTGCTGTAGCGGACAGCGCTAACATCTCGATGGGGGAGGGTCCTTATATGCGCGCCGATGGAGCTTTTTAGCACTCTTGTTTGCCTGTATCCCCCCCGAGACAGTTGCACACACTTTTCTCCAACATTTGCTCACACTCCTCCTGCTACTTTTGGCCTCTTTCATGTCCGAGTTTGAGGTGAGAGGCTGCCACCTTCTATTAAGGCCCCGAGATGAAAGTTTGTGTCGGCCATGAGCATCTTGCCGCTGCAGCATGTAAAGTGAGTGGAATGGAAAGGGAACATGGGGTGGGTTAAGCGAGTCTGTGATGAGGCCGTGTGCTCCTCAGAAGAGAAGGTTCACTATTAACGGAAGGTTGGCCGTCACAGAGAATCGTGTTTGTCAGCCAGGCTGGAAGGAGCACAGGGATAAGGGGAACATTCATGAGATGTGGCAGCGGTCAGATCTTCTCCATCGGTCTGACTTGTTTCACTATGGAACTCGATCACAGTGGTCACCAAGGGAACGGACCGTAAAATGTCATGGCTGGCTTCAGAAGAGGCAAACATTCAGTGACTTGGTAGTGATTGCTGAATGCTTCTTTCTCTCTGACTCCAGGCAAAGTGCTCAATACGGACCTACGCCATTACCTCAGCCTGCAGTTCCAGAAGGGCTCCCTGGACCATAAACTCCAACAGATCATTCGGGATAACCTCTACCTGCGTACTATACCATGTAAGTAGAAAATTCTGCTCAACCCGATGTCATCCATGTATGCAGGGGGTTAGGCTCAGCGCCTGTGATCGGAAGTTCGCCAGTTCAAATCCCTTAGTCAGCAGAGTGTTTGGGCCCTTGACCAAGGCCCTGAACCCCCAATTGCCCCAGGGCTTTCTCAGTTGTAAGCTGCTTTGGATAAAAGCATCTGCTACATCAGTAGAATAATAATCCAGTAATGCACCACACCCAGCCTACCATGTTCCGGGCAACAACCTGCCATCACACTCTGCCCTGAAATAAGCACACTGGTTCCTTTGAGTATGCTGCTGGTTAGGGTTCAGTGCCCATGTCAGGAAGGTCATGGGTTCTAATTCTACTGTTGGGCTCTTAAGCAAGTTCCTCGATCCCAGTTGCTCCAGGGATTCTGGCTGACCCTGTGTTCTGACCCCTAGCTACCCCCTCTTGTACATCACTATGGGAAAAATGTGTCAGCTAAATAAATGTAATAATGTAATCTCCAATGCCTCCTTGTTCTTAGAGCTAATTACCTTACCCGCCTACCCTAATTCAAGCTCTGCACTCCACCCATTTTATAATGAGGAACAAAAGTGACACATAACTATGAATCATACCTCCAGATACCACACCTGCCTCTGAATGCAACGGGGCATCGTTAGTGTTCATTGAATGGGTCTGAGACACACCAAAAATGTGCCCGACCATCACTGTGTCCTGGGGCGCTCACTGGCAGCATTTTTCAACAGACCTGTTATGAATCCCGGCATCATAACATGTCTGCTGTTTTCATCTTTTATGAATAAATGAACCTGTTGACTTGAACAAGTCATATGATGCAAACTGCAGATGGCGTGCTTTTAAAACTGTGTTCTTTGGAGTGGCATGTAGGACGCTGTACTGCAGGTCGGGGGGTCGCCGGTTCGCATCCTAGCATCAGCATCCTGCTGCTGCCAAGTCCCTTAATGGTTCTAGGGGCTCTGCACGCTGGCTGACCCCGCGCTGTGACACCCAAGCCTGCTCTCACCTATATTTGTGTCTGTTTCTCTCTTGGAGAATGACGTGGGATATGTGAAAAGAGAATTTCCTCATGGGGATGAATATCACCATTGTATTCTTGTAACTGGCAAGTCCCACACTCTGTATATAGTTGTTCCCTGAATGCTATGGCCAGCTTCTGTCCGGTAATTCTGGAGGCTAAAGCTACCCCGCACAGCACTCACAGCTCATTTCAGGCTGTCTCTGCAACGGCAGTGCATTGGCAAAGAGCCAGCATGCACGACGCTCTTTAAATACCAGCCATTATCTGCTGACTTCAAAGGAAGCTGAGGGACTTTTCTATGATTTTGTTAGGGCAAAGCGAGGCTTCATCACTTTAAGGCTGTTATTATTTTTTTTTTTATTATTATTTGGTAAAATAGTTTAGTACTGAATAATTGGCAATGAAAACAAGTTAATCACTAGGCTCACATTTGATTGATTTACCACTGTGTATCAGTGGAAAAAAAGTAATGTGGCTTAATTACTGCACACATGAGTCATCTTAATTGTGCCATATTTTCTGTTTGTGCGACTCGACATGCTTGCAGTTTTTTTTTTTTAAGTGGCATGTTTATACTACCTGAGTATAACCGCATTCTCCCTGAGATTTCCCAGCAGCACGGTGACTGGCTACTTCTACCTTTGCCGGCTCTTCACTGATGTCTGGCTGCTGGCTTTGTGCCCACAGGGCCGTGAGTACGATCGAGCCGCTCTCGCTCTCCTCCATGTGCGATTCCTTGCATGACGACATCCGTAGCCTGTAGACTGAGCGGGAGCGGGGTCCTGCTCGCCCTCTAGGGTGCTTCGGCGTCATGCTCGAGGGGAAGACTTATGATGGCATTAATTGGCCGTTGCGGACAGGGAGGAAATTTTCTTCGTGTAGTTTTTGGAGCTTGCACATTCAATGCATGGGGACCTCAGTAACTTTATCCCACTGTTACTGGTTTATGACTTACGTCTGTAGTATTTTTCATTTCATTTATCGTTTATGTCTGTAATATATTTTTACTTATTATAATTCAGTATTAACCAATGAATGATTTATTTTGCTGTTATGTTTGAGTTGAAAGATGAAGAATTGGTCTCTTTTTGATAGTTTTCCTCATTTGGCTTGTGGTGGGTGTTTTTTTTGCTCCCACTTCAGTCTGTAGGGGGCGCCTTACTCCAGGATTGGCCACAGCTAAACTCGAATGATCCTTGAGTGACTGCATGTACCTAATTCCTGACTGATGACCTAGATTGACAAAAATCACTGCCTCATTGTATGCTCAGGGCAGCTTAAATTCAGTTGGCAGGCCTGCCTCTAGCTGGCGTGTCCTTCACCCCAGAGGTCCTTGGTGTGGCTATCTGCCCTTCATCTCTCCATTGTAATCGCTGTCGTTTTATGGAGATTCCATCTTCCCCCACGTCTGATGTGCGCGGGAGTAAAATCACTTTGCGAGGAATTGCCTGATGTAAGTAGTGGAGCATGATGAAGCGGACCTGTGCCATTGCTGTTTATCCACACCCCCAGCAGGGCCTCACAGCACTGCGCCTCACAGCACTGCGCCTCACAGCACTGCGTGCTGCATGGTAAGGAGATTAAGCGGCTAGTGGCACCTCGCATGAACATTTTTTTATAATCTGGAATATTTAGTTATATGCCCTCCACAAAAGACCAGGTGGACCTGTACCTTAAATTTCCTGTCATGCTACTGCCCCTCCATGTGAGAAAATCAAGCTGGATTGACGGTGCAGGTGAAGGTTCTCGTAAGCTGGTGAGATCTGTGATCTCTGCGGACAAAATGTGACGACCTCTAGGCGCTTATGCCTTTGTCAAGGTCTAATTTGCGCTGTCCCAGCACGGACTGGAATGTGACTTGGGGGGGAGGGGAGGGTG
>JAODKN010000104.1:6064272-6098056 GCA_026774425.1 Petrocephalus zakoni | reverse complement strand
TTTTTTTTAAGCTTACAACACATCCTAATAAATCTTCAACTTCACAACAGTTTTTTTGTCATTTCCTACCCCCCCCATTACCCTTTCGGGCTAAGCCCCGGGTGTATACAATGTCTGGCTCCGCCTCTGTGTTCTGGTATCTGCTTGGGCGTGGACCATGCTCTGCTCGACTGCTGAGCGCAGACGGGCACCTCGGGCCTGGCCAGGCGGGCTTGTGTTATGGCAGTCGGGGAGATGAAGATGCAGTCGGCCGATAATGAGCCTACGGGTGCCATTTTTCACCCCATCAGGGTGAGTGGTCAGTCTTAGCATGCTGACTGTCATCAGTGATGAATATGGCTGCCTACTGGAATATGAAGCGACGGTCGACATCTCGTGATGCCCCTCCCCCACACTGAGGCAGTCCACCTTTGTTACCTTTCCTCCAATCATCGCATGCTGACAGGGCAGTGCCGGGGATTATGGGTAGTCTGTGACCCATAAGGCCCAGTCTGTACAGCAGTCAGACCAAGAACCATGGAACCAGAGGGGTTGCCCAGGTAACTTTTGGAGCATCATGTGCTGATGAACAGTAACTGAAAAATGACCTACAAATAATTGAATGCTGGTAAAACATTATTTAAAATTAACTGCCATTATTAAAAAAAAAAAGTTTTGTTTTTTTTCTTTCTACCGTCATACATGAGTAATGTCTGTTTCAGTGTATGTGCCCCCTACTCTGACCCTGAAATTTTGTGCCCCCCATTCAGATAGGTTCCATGCTCCATGACCCAGACCCAAATTCCACATGCACCATGGTTTTTCCCTACCTACCTACCACCTAGTTTTGCTCAATAATGAAGCAACACATCTTACGGGTCTATCTGAACCGACCCAAACATGCGCCGCAGTGACATTACTGGTTCAGCGGAGCGGAGCAGTAGCACACCCCTCCCGTTCTGTTTTTAGCGACCCGTGACCCGGTTTGGGCCACAGATGGCTCTTTGCACGCATTAGCTGATGATCCATGACTGGAGCGGATTCGCTGCCCAGCATCGCGGGTCCCCGCAGCCGGGGGAGCTGAGCAGCGGCTGCATCCGCGGGGACACTGCGGCCCCTTGCCGCAGGATATGCGGCGAGTGGCCTATTAAGAAGAAGAGGCTTTTAAATCTTGTGCTAATGGCACCTCTGTGTTTTAATGAAAGCCTGATGGTGGATAAAATAGCATCCCGTGCCCTTTGCTGGGGCCCTCAATTTGCCGTACAGTTAATTCTGCCCTTGGATTCCATCCAGTGCCTCCCTTACCTACTAAACACAAAAGAAAGTCTTCGTGTCACTGAGGGGATGGGTTGAGCTAGGACTGTGGACCCACCTGTGCGCTGGAGCCAGAGAGGATGGATTTGACTCGGGGCAGAGTTTATATTGTCCATTCCTCTGAGCCCAGAAGTCTATGTGCATGAGAATGTGCCTGCTTGGCCACCAGCTCGTGTTAAGTATATTCTGAAAATGTAAAATCTGCTTTGGGGTATTGGTTTATCTCGGCCCCCTCCGTTTGGATCTCTAGAGCAATGCCTGATCTGCCCGCGCGCACTCCTTACGTCATTAATCAAGGCCTGCGAGACTGGCTGCTCGAGCAATTAATCAGGTGGCCGAGGCTCGCCGGTGAATGACTCCTGTGGCTGGAGACGGAGGCCGACGGGGGAAATGCTCCTATCTGTTATCTTTATTGCTGTGCTGTGTGATGTAAAGAAGGGGATGAAAGGGAAGGAATGAAAAGAAAAAGAGAGAAAGAGGAAGAAAGCAAGAGAGAAAAATAGGAGGAGAGAAGGAGCAGAGGAAAGAAGCTAACGAAGCTGGCGCAGCTCACCAGGGACGCTGGGCCTGCAGTGACGTCGTGAAGCTTTGATCGCGGACTGCAGTCGCTGTCTCTGGGTGATATCAGCGAGCCTCTCTCTGGGTGATATCAGCGAGCCTCTCTCTGCGTGATATCAGCGATCCTCTCTCTGGGTGATATCAGCGAACAGATATTAGCCCGCTTCTCCCAGTCACTGGCAGCTGGGGACCGGCCGGGCTCTCTCAGACACTCCTATTCACAGTGAGGCTCGGGAGTGTGACAGACTCAAAGCTGTGAGTCACACACGGGAGACCCTGGATCAGTGATTCTCAATCCAGTTCTGAGGGATTCCCCAGACAGTCCACGTTGTTACTCCCTCCCAGCTCCCAGTGTACTTGTACCAGGTATTCAGCATTCTTGATTGGCTGGCACCTGGAAGGGAGTAAAAACATGGACTGGCTGGCATTCCCCCAGGACTGGGTTGAGAAACACTGGCCTAGATTACCTCTGTGGTCCTATAAAACCATGTGCTGCATACTACTGGAGCATGCCTACCTCCAGAAGATGCTGTCACCCAGCCTTTGTTCAGCTGCATGAAATTGAGCTTGGCCCCAACTGATCTTAAATTGCGAGTCCTGGGTTCTTAGGTGACATTTACCCTGAGAAAAGATGCAGGGACATTCAATCAAAACCAGATTTTTTTGTTTTCCTGTTAAGTTCATTAAATTCAGCAACCGTTGCAGCGCTGATTAGTGACATTTACCTGAGAGATGGGGTTCTTCACTTCGTATATGATGCATCAGAAGAAAATAAAACGATCCTGGTCTTTAATTTTAAATGTTTAAAAAATGTGTATGGACCAGGTCTTCTGTATTCCATTTGAACTCATACGTCATGATGATTTAAAACTGCATCACGTATATGCAACACTGACATTAGTACACACTGTGCATAAGAATCAAAGCAAATGACTCGCTCCCATTTATCACCTACATTTATTTCTCGGTTGACACAGTGGACCCACTTTATATCGTCAGTCTGTTTTGGGGATTTATTTGTTTGTCTCTGAACAATGAATCAAGCTGTACTCCAAAGCAGGATACTGCTGCAATTGAACTATAAATATACATTAAATGGAGTCTGCAGCCCTCCCATGGAAATATATATTAAAACAAAGGTAGGGTTTATTGGGGAATTAATTGGTTTAAAAAGATAAATCCCATTTTGGCATCCCTTCCCATTCTTCAATTAAGCTCTATATAAATTATGAACTTAATGAAGGGTGTAATAAATTCAAATGAATAGTTTTCAATATGAACAAATTTTATGTGAATTCTGTAGTGTCAGTTTAAGAACAACATTGATGTTTTTGTTCATCAACCACTGACTGCTGGATCCAGGAGCAAATGAGTAAATAAATAATTTAACATAATTAAGTCTTTAATGTTTGCATGCAAGTTGCTGGGATGTTGCACACCAAAGGTAATTTTCATTAATTATTTAGAAATTATTCAAAGTAAATTAACACCCCCCCCCCCTCAAAAAAAAACTTAAGTGTTGTACAATTTATAATGCTTCTTCCAAAACTGTAAGGGAGAACATGATTTTTTTGTATGTTCATATGCCATTGGTGGGGTTTTCTAAACAAGTAATTGTGTCCATAATCCACCAGCAAAATAATCATTGGGAGACCCGTCTTATGCAAATTTAATGTTCATGCTGTCAGGACAATTTGTTTTTGATTTGAGGAATGACAAAATGACTCATCTTTGTGATTTGGAGGGTTAAGGATATATAAAAAAAAATCGAGCCATTTTATGAAGATGTGTGGTTATTGCCTTGGGTGCTTCTGGGACACAGAACAATAAAGCGATGTTGATAGATCTCTTAAACACACGTGTGCACACACACACACACACACACACACACACACACACACACACACACTCACTCACTGAGACCGTTGACTGCAAACCAGGAGCTCATCCCCCAATGCACGGCTGCTCCGTTCCCAAGGCAGACCTGTAGAGTTAGCCAATTCAAAGTCCAAATTATGAACTCCTGGTGATTGATGAGTGCTCATGAGAAGCAAAAAAAAATAAATGTTTCCCTCTTGCCGTTCCAGGTAACTACTACGGGACCCCAAAGCCACCCTCAGAGCCCAGCCCCGTGCAGCCTGACCTTGTGGATCAGGTGCTGTTTGATGAGGAGTTCGACAATGAGCTGCAGCGGAAGCGGACCCCGTCCGTCAGCAAGATGGAGAGGAAGGACAGCGCTGCCCCAGAGGAGGAGGAAGACGAGGAGAGAACCCCGACAATCAATGGGCTCACAGGTTGGCCAAATCTCTAGCGTTCAGTGATGGTGGTTTATTCAAGCCATACATCTTACTGCCAGATATTTTCTAAAACCCATTGAAGAGAGTTGTTAATTTAAAATCTGAAAGTGCCACCTGTTGACTCTGGGAGTTTTACTTACATAAACATGTTCTGAGGGCAGAATGAAAAATGATTCGTTCCAAGGGCTAACCAATCAGATATTATGTCAGATGTTAGACCAACCATTCAGATGTCTTGGTCTTGCCTCCCCTAGTTGCTTGGACCTACCTCCTTTACAATCTGATTGGTTATCTCTCTGAACCAATCATTGTTCGTTCTGCCCTTAGAACATGTTTGTGTAAGAAACTCCCACGACCCACCTGTTGTCTTATCAGGAAAGTCTGTAATATGACTATAATATTATAATAGCTATAATAGCGCAGCTATCGCTGTCCTTCCCTAGTAGCTGATCACACAGTCACGCAGACCATCCAAACAGTTCGTATCAAGGTCAATTTCAATCAAAATTATTCCAAGGCACGTTATGTCAGTGATCAGTTAGGAAAGAAATGTGATCACTCAAGGGGAAGAATTTGGATAAGGTACCCCAACGTTGCCGGCAAGAGGCGGAAAGTTCCGGAATGTCGGCTTGAGCGTCCACAGTTGCGATTAATTGTTTTCAAAAGTGGTTTGACTTCATTGTGGAAGTGGGACTTCAGAGTACCACAGAGCCACTTTCTATTGCATCGTCGGGCTGCCTTCAGAAACGCGAGTGAGGAAGGCTTCAGCAGTGTGCTCCCGCCGCTGCGCATCTCATTGTCGCGCCCGTCTGAGTATTTGAATGGACTGGCCGACTCTCACTCCCACATTCAAAGGACGGAGACAGAGAGCCCATTGCATGCTAGCCAGAAGGATCATAAAGTCACCCGCAGTGACAGCCTTGATGGACTTCGAGGGCCAGTGAGACTCGTTATTTGCTCCATCGCTTAATATATTAGATGGTTTGGTGATGTAATCTCCAGCACTACTGTTTGAGGATGCTGTGATTAAATCCTGCTGAAGTACATTAGTATTACAATTTATTTATCACGTTAGGTTAGTTTGCCAGCTTTGTGTGGAAATGGACACTTTGGGTCAGCAGAGGGTTGCGGTTGCAGTTCTGACCTCATGTCATCCTTCTTGCTGTGTGGTTGGCACAAAGAATGTCTAAAATGCAACGACATGACGTGCATCACTCCTGAGCACACATTAGTCATATGATTCACCGCTACCATGTGCCCCAGACTCATGGGTCGGGCGCTCTCGGCACGAGCCGCAGCCCACGTGGTTTTTTTTTTCTGCTGCTGTTGTAATCGCTGTCTTCATCGTCACAGTACAACAGCTGTCCAAACCTTGGGTCCGCCGACCTGATGCTCTTCTCCTGTTGAAAGGACGGAATGTACGTCGTACACGGGCTGGAGATCCAGGTTCTGTGCCATGTGGCTCATCCCGTTTGGTCTTCAGGATGGGAAATTTTGTGCTGGGAGCTTCATGTTAGGAGAGTTTGCAGAGGCCAAGCCCGTATCTGTGAGCGATGGAGCAGCGACTGCTCAGGGCCTGCAGATAAGCATGCAAATCGGCGTATGCCCGTGCAAGCTGCGCCGATCCTTTTAATGCGGAAGCCCGGCCTCGCCTCCCTCGCACCATGACTCGCAAATCCTGTGGCTACTAGTGACCAGCCCGGGAGCTCGGGGAGGGTCCGCAGCCACTCGCCTACACCCACTCCCTTCCGCACCGCAGAGCACCAGGATGGAGGCTCAGAGTGGAGGAAGAGTGTCCCCAGCTACACCCAGTCCAACAACGCCATGGACTTCCGTGCGTGGAGCTCGCTGCCCCGGGACGAGAGCCAGGAGCCCCTTCCCAAGAACTGGGAGATGGCCTATACGGAAACCGGCATGGTCTACTTCATCGAGTGAGTATCCCTGCTGACAAATACCATCAGCTACGCAGTATCCTTATTGGGAGTACAGCTCACTGCAAAGTGTTTGCGGGGTGGGAGGGGGTTGTTTCATTTCCTGCTGTTATACTGGAGTTCAAGAATCCACCAGTCAGATATAGTGGTGGAGTGAGTTACTGCTGGTCGTCAAACCAGAACAAGCAAGCGATGTCTAATAGCAGCTGGTCTTTATTACCCACACACAGACACTCTGCGTTTGTGTGTGTGTATGTCAGGGTATGTGTTTGTGTGTGTATGTTAGGGTATGCGTTTGTGTGTGTATGACAGGGTATGCGTTTGTGTGTGTGTGTGTGTGTCAGGGTTTGTGTGTGTGTGTGTATGTTAGGGTATGCGTTTGTGTGTATATGACAGGGTATGCGTTTGTGTGTGTGTGTGTGTGTGTGTGTGTGTGTATGTCAGGGTATGCGTTTGTGTGTGTGTGTGTGTGTATGTTAGGGTATGTGTGTGTATGTCAGGGTATGCGTTTGTGTGTGTGTGTGTGTATGTTAGGGTATGTGTGTGTGTGTATGTCAGGGTATGCGTGTGTGTGTGCATATGTTAGGGTATGTGTTTGTGTGTGTATGTCAGGGTATGCGTGTGTGTGCGTATGTTAGGGTATGTGTTTTTGTGTGTATGTGTGTGTGTGTATGTCAGGGTATGTGTGTGTGTATGTTAGGGTATGTGTTTGTGTGTGTATGACAGGGTATGCTTTTGTGTGTGTGTGTGTGTGTGTGTATGACAGGGTATGCGTGTGTGTGTGTGTGTGTGTGTATGTCAGGGTGTGTGTGTATGTCAGGGTATGTGTGTGTGTGTGTATGTTAGGGTATGCGTTTGTGTGTGTGTGTGTGTGTGTATGTTAGGGTATGCATTTGTGTGTGTGTATGTTAGGGTATGCGTTTGTGTGTGTATGACAGGGTATGCGTTTGTGTGTGATGATGTGTGGCTGAGAAAGGTATACATATGTGTTACATTACACATCTCCTGGGTTTGGGTGTAGGATCTGATTCTGCATAGTGTTCTGTAGTTCTGCACTTACACTGTACCTTTCTTTACTGGGTGTCTTACATAGGAAAGAAAGACATGGATGTACAACTGCGGAGAGCAGAGATATTTGTACACATAAACACAGGCATAAATACACAGGTGCAAATTTCAGGTCCAGAAAGTAAAAATTCAGACCAACATTTTGTTTCAACTAACTAGCTGAGCACTCTGTGACTCTTTATACTCAACTGGTCGGTCAAAAGAAAATCTTGGTCAGAATTTTTACTTTGTGGACCTGCGATTTACAACTCTGCATGCGCACACACGTACGGCCACCGCTTGCAACAAATAACGATGTAAACCTTATCTGGTGACGTCAACCCAATGGCTTTTCTGAAAGGAGGGGGGGGGGGGGAAGGAAAAATCAATATTTCTCTTGCTGAGGTTGAAGGACAATTGAGTAAATAGCTTTCCCGGAGGCCTGCTTGTTTTATAAAGATATCTGCCTAAGAGTGGCAAATATTTGTGTCTGAGGCTGCACTGCGCTTCCTGCCAGCATCTCGAGGTGGCCAGAAGCACTCCTTTTAATCAGTCTGCTGTTCACAGAAGACATGGCTCTTTATGCTGCTGCTTTGTTAGACCTGCCCTCTTCAGCTGTCCAGTGATAATCACCTTACATTTTAGCCATGTTCTTTGTTTTATTTAGTCTCCTTATCCTTCTGGTGTTGGCTTGGGTGATGGCAGGCAGAGATGGGAATGGCATGATGGCGGTGCTGATGGACCGCAGTTTACCCCTAGCTGTTATTAAAGTTGGCCAATTTGCACTGTATTCTATAATGTTATCCTTCCTGGGGGGGCAGCCAGCTGACCTTGGACCCCCAGACGTTTTTTTTCCTCCCTACTTGGGAGTTTGATTCCTCTCCTCCGTTGGCTACTGACTTTCATTCCTTCGCTCTTTCCTTTTATTGTTTTTCATGTTTTATTCTGTATAAATGACGCAGCAATATATCACTGTGCACCAATTTCAAGCACCTTATATTGTGAAAGCTGTTGTATACACACAAGGTGAATAAAAGCGAAGCATTGCGTGTCGCTGGCGTGTTCGGCATGGAAGAGCGACATTTACTGTGGATGATAAAGGACTGATGGGTGCCGTTCCTTTCTGCTTGCCAGTCACAACAGCAAGACCACCACCTGGCTGGACCCCCGGCTTGCTAAGAAGGCCAAGCCTCCCGAGAAGTGCGAGGATGGAGGTGAGACCTCATGCCTGCGCTTGGCTGTGCTCCCACACACGTCTCCCACACACGTCTCACACACACGTCTCACACACACGTCTCACAAAGCTGCCACTTTTCATCCTGCGTGCCCCGCTATCAGTTGTGGGTGCTGAGATGTCTGCAGAGCTAAACAAACAGCCAAGTGCAACCAGGGGGCAAGTGGTGGGGGGGGGTGTACCTTTTGGTGCCAGTTTCTAATAGATTCTAAAAGACGTGCGGAGACCTCATCAGCGCACTACCTCGGGAAGGCAATTTCGGAGCCTCCTCTTGCATGAAGGGCTCTCTCCACCCCGCTTGCACATCGCACAATGATAGCCAGCGTGGAGGGGGGGTTATTGGGGCCTCTGGCAAAGCCATCCGCCCGGCCTGCTCTCCGACAGTGCGGTTCCCTTGGACACTTAATGGCCATTCATCTGTGAGGACGAGCGTTATTCAAACAGCGGCGACTTGAGTGTGTTCGGGCCCTGACAGCTGTTGGGGGGCGGCCGGGTGGCTGTAGACAGGTCAGTGCATTGCTTTCCACCTCACTCAAGTGTTGATCTCTGAATTGCTTATCCACAGAGCTGCCTTATGGCTGGGAGAAGATTGAGGACCCCCAGTACGGAACCTATTACGTAGAGTGAGTGCATTCCCTTTGTTTGATCCCCTTTATTCTCATGTGCGTGTCTGCCTGGCGGCGTGGGCCTGTCTGCAGGCGAACCTCGCAGCACTCTCCAACGCAGCGGTGTTGGCGCGGTAATCTCGGCGCTCGGCTGACAGGTCACAAAGCCAAGGCCGCTGGGAGCGGCGCCGTGATTCTGGTGGAGCGCGGCCGGGTCGCCGTTGCCGCGAGCAACCAGAATGCTGCCCCTTGCAGGAATTCCAGAACCCAAGGTGGTCTGATGTCATCGTTTTCTTAATGTGGGTCCTGCTGGAAAGTGGCATTGTGTTTGAGGTGGGGTATGGCATGCATGATTGGGGGGTGGGGGACTTTTCTCATCCCTTTGGAAGAAAGTTTATTCTCCTTAAACCAGTGTGAGGGAGGACAAGGGATAGATTCTTTCCCCAAAGAAGAAAGAGGGGATGGCTTCTGGAGTGGCCTCTCCATAGTCGGGAAAATAATCAGGCCTGTTTATGCAAAGGGGTCACCATGACAAACACGGGATTCTTCTGCGGTAACACTTTGTTTTGAGTGAATACAGCACGACACAATAACTCATTATACCCCAACGATGGGCTGTTTACATCACAATGAGCAGGCCGCGGCAATCAAGGGAGACCGGGTGCGGCGGGGGCGGGGGGTGGGTGCTGTCCCAGAGTACCTCCCCTTCCACTGGCAGAACCTTCACATGTTTAAGTGGCCCCTGAATCCCCAGACAGCCAGCACGCCATGACGGCGTCACCCAAATGTGTAGATTTCATTGCGTAGTGACACACTTTATTAATCTTTGGGCTCGGCTTGGCTGCATATTGGCGCTCGCTCTGTGGATACCTTCTCGAGTCTATCGGCACGTGCTGGTGAATGGTATCGCACCACATGCCGATTGTATGAGCATCAGGTGTGGCCGAACGGCACGTATCATCCCAGCCTCCTTCGTACGGCTAAAAGCTCACATGACTGAAAAGTGCTGTGGACTCTACTGTATCAATATTATGACAGTGTGGAGTTCCTGGCCCTCCAGTTTCGGTAGACGCATGCAAAGCAGAGGCGTTTGCATGAGTGGGTAGAGGCTGGTTCGGTCCTATTATGGTCCTGCTCTGTGTATTACACTATCAGATGGTGAGATGTCACTGTGTTTTCAGGAAGACATTAAGCCTGTTTTTTTAGGATAAATTCCATTTTATTGTGACATCTCTGGAAACCATGGTGGATCAGATGGGAAAGGAGATATATGGGATGTCAAGGTGTCCCTTAATAATGATAAGCTGTGGAAAAACAGATTAGGATTTTTCCAAAGCAGATTGTGTGTGTGTGTGTGTGTTTGTTCTGACACTCCATAGTCACCTTTAATGTTGTGTTGCAGCCATATCAACCAGAAGACCCAATTTGAGAACCCAGTACTAGAAGCTAAGAACAAGTTAAACCAGGAGGTGTCTGCTGCCAGCCCGCAGGGGGGCCTTCTTCCCACAGGTAACCCAACCCCCCCCCCCCCCCCAACCCTAAGGTTTACTTACCAGCGTGGGTTCATTATGTATGAACAAAGAGGTGCAGATTGACCATCCAGAGACGGAGAAGAAAATAGTACCAGGGGTGGAGCTAACGGGGCTTTGGCTAAAAGCTGATTGGCCTACAGAGTATCCAATCCCCTGTCACTCACCTAATCAAAACACATCAAGGTTAACCCCACTGTTTTAATTACCTTACAAAATCCTAGACTCATCCATGCTTTAGTAAATATTCTGATTTATAAAATGAGAAAGAGCTGGATTTTGAATAAATCTAGCAAAAGAATCTAGCAAAGTGGATTTGTTAGGAAAAACATAGCAGGTAGCAATTCACAAGCACTGGTCAAAGCTGTAGTCTCTTTGATGGCCCGGTTGCCATAGCAGCTGATGGTGGATAGGCTGGACTGCAGTGAGCCCAGTCTGCAGTACTGATGTTTAAATGTACAGCCCTGGCTCTCGCATCGGAGTTACTCTCAGAGAGACTTCCTGTTGAGAATACTTTCTGATGAGCGCGGGCCTGTATGAGGGTAATCTGGCCAGCACCATTTGAAAGGTCTCCACCTCCACCCTCTGTCAAATGGCTTAATTGGGCAGCTGTCCACTCTTTTACCCACTTTTTTTTTTTAATGCCCCTCCCGCACCTTCCTGTGTCCTCATCTCTTGGCTTTAACAGGCAGTTTGGTTGGGGAAGCACCAGACGTATCCGGTTATTGCCCTTTCTGAGAGTGTGGACATACTAGGCCAAAGTGTTCTGTGGCAGAGGCAAGGCAGTGTCACGTCTCTATCCGGTCTGGAGTAAATGGGACGATTCTCCTTCCACCAGAGTTCGCAGTCGCCAATGTACCCGGACGCTGTCACTCAGGAGGGTCGGCCTGACTGCTCTCTAAAGCGCGTCTCGCTCTAGCAGCTCGGTGAAGTGGGAACCAAAGGCCGGGCCTGTCAGGCCGCTCTGCCTTCCTCTCCGGCTTTGACACATGCCTCCACGGAACGCCCGCCGCTTCCTTCCCGGGCCGGCCTGACGTTTTCCGACGCGACGGGGCTGGGAATTACCCTCAGGAGCCAAGGTTCATAAAATGCAGCCATTGTGGCTTATGATGCACTCAATATGAGGGCCGTGCATCAGCAAGACAGGCCTCCATTAAGGGAATGTAATATTCCTGAACTACATGTTATGTAAGGGTAAGGAGTCTGCGTAACATACCTAACGGCGTTTATCGCTGATTAATCGTCACGCACTGACTGATCAGAACAGAGGGGTCTCTAAGGGCGTGGCGCGCTTCATACTTCATACTGTCGCGTTTCACAGTCACGCCTTGGAAACGAGCTGTAACTCGCAGTGACAGCTGGACGTGGAGACGGAGCCTGTTTGCCGCTTATGTCACAGCCGTTGGCGCTTGGCGAGCGAAACCCGTTTGTCCGGGAGAGTGTTTTGGTCATGGGGGGGGAGGGAGGAGGCAATATGAGCTTCTAAGCAGATCTCTTTGATTCCTGTTATGTCTGTGAAATTGGAATTCTCCGGGGGGGTCACTAACTGACGGTCTTCTTTAGTGAAGTCAGGATAACTGTGTCCTGCAAGTCCGTTTTTCTCCGCAAAAGTGGGTCACACAACCATTTTTAGTGGGTCACGGTGTGTGTGGGTTAAAAAAAGTGTCACCGTTGTGACTTAATGACCAAGGAAAAATGTGGTTTTTGAGGCTAAACCTGTTGAGAACCACTGCTCTGAATGACCCTCGCACACGAAGGCATTGATCTGGCAGAAGTACTTGGGTCAAGCTAATCAGCGTGGCCTCGCTCATTCATCCTGGGAATAAACGATGGTAACTTTTGACACCCTGAGAAGAAAAAATTAGCAAAGGCCCCGCCTGTTGACAGTGGAGAGAATCAATGGTCAACTCCATCAGCCAATCAGAATGAGATTATATAAATTCAGCTGCCACACCACTTAGGAGCAGGCTTCCGGCATATTGTAACACGCTTTGCTGTTGGCTTGACAACAGTCAGCTCCTCCATTGCCTTAAAAAACCCTAGTGTTTTTTTTTTATTATTTTTTATGAATCAATCACAGGTCAGTCGTACTTCCTGTTTTAGGGTACTCTGCTGAAACCTACACTGTTTTTCATGAGAAGGACAATTTAGGCAATACACACTCTCAAACTCTGCAGTCACACATACCTGGCTGCCTGTCTGTCAGCCAGCAGACACTCCACATGTGGATTATGTGATTATTGCCTAGATTTTGCTGGAATTTGCTGGAATTGTTTTTTTCTGCAGTTTATTGGGTCTGGGATATAATAACAAGTTCTATTTTTTTTTGTTTTATTTTCTCCTCAGTTGTAGTCTTGCAGTCATCTGGCGTGTTAGACTCAAGTGTCAACTGTGATTTCTTGTTATTACATGAAATTGGCAGACTCTAAACGAATGCTGACTGTAGATGGGGATTCTGGCATCTTAGTGTGCCGGCCCCCACCCCTGTGGTCACAGGGCATTTTGCGCCGGTGGCGTGCGGTGAGGTTCATGGCAGGGGAGGCACTGGCTCACTAAATCTGTTATACACATGCGAAATAATGAGCTATATAATACAGGTGCGTATAAGCATGACATTGGTGACATACAGTGAGAAAGCAGAAGACAGGCGCTCAGTGCAGTTAGTGAGGGATCGCACGCTGGCAGAAGAGGCTCAGCTCATCGCTGCCTCACCTGACCGCACATCTCATACATTTCCGGTCTAACTCTTCCTCCCCTCCTCTCCCTTCCCACCCAACTTCCCTGCACCTCCTCTCTTTGCCCTGAAGAGGGCGCAGTTCAGGGCTTCACGCGGGACCCCTCCCAGCTGCAGGGGGTGATCATCCGCACCGCCCTCAGGAAGAGCTCCCAAGGATTCGGCTTCACCATCATCGGGGGCGACCGGCCCGACGAGTTCCTACAGGTGAAGAACGTGCTGCGGGACGGCCCGGCCGCCCAGGACAACAAGATCGCGTCCGGTGAGTGTGCCGCCCTGCCCCACCTCACCTTGCTCTGCCCCGCCCCATCTCACCTCGTTCCGCCCCGCATCACCTTGCTCTGCCCCACCCCCCACATGAGGAATGTGGCAAGTCTGCGGCGAGTCATGCCGGGTCACTTATGAAATTCCAAACTGGGGCTGCCTTAAGCCACGTGTTTATTAAGACCATATTGGCAGCATTAAACCCTCTTTGATGATTATTTAGAAATACATGCTCTTACTGGGCGAGGCATTGCGGTGTGTGGTGGTTGACAGTTTGCACGTGGGATGCGTTTCCGTATGGGTCCACCAGGCTGGTTACAGAATACGGTATTGCTGCCGGGACCCTGCATCACCTTTAGCTCTACCATCAGGCTTGAGGGGGGGCATGGCTATGCATCCTTGTTGTGGATTCTGCTGATCTGCAAGCGCAGTGGAAATGCGTGAGAGCACTCCGCCACCTCCAGGCCCTCCCCTTCGCGCTCATTAACTCTCATCGCTTATTTGCTGAACAGGCAGTGGCCTCCATCCCATCCTGTCCAAAGCGCTGGCGTCTGATTAAAGCCTCATGCTCCCCTTCCTTCGCGGAAGCCTGTAAATCCTCCACTCAGTTACGCAGTAATTTAATCCCTGGATCGGGCGTACCCCACGCAGCCCGGCCGGGGTCTGCCCGGCGCGTTCCCGGGAGCGGAATCGCGCTTGAAAGGTCGCAGGTGCGGCTAGACAGGAAGCACATTTCTATAGCTGAGGAAGGAAGGAAGCAAACTGGCACATCCTGCTGCATAAACATGAATAAGTGTTCATTTGAATGTCTCTTAAAAACTGAATAATGTAAAGGGAGGTGACTTAGACTGCATTTATATTACATTTAATTTAGCTTTGATCCAAAGCAACATACCGTTTTGAGAAAGCGGGGTCAGTGAGGCTCTGGAGCCACTGGGGTTTAGGGCCTTGAATCTGTGACCTTCCCATCACCCCCGGGCCGGAACCTGCCCTCATTAGATGTAACAGAGCCCACTTTTTCTCGCAGGATGGTTGTTCAGCTTGTACTGTGCTGCGGTCATGTTGATGTTTGCCGGCCTTCATGGGATTCTCTGTCCACCCCCACTCCCCCCAGGCGACGTGATAGTGGACATTAACGGGACGTGCGTCCTGGGCAAGACCCACGCCGAGGTGGTGCAGATGTTCCAGTCCGTCCCGGTGAACCAGTACGTGGACATGGTGCTGTGCCGGGGGTACCCGCTGCCTGAGGACACCGGCGGCAGCGAGGAGGTGGGCAGCGAGGTGGCGGCCCTGTCCCACGTGAACGGCTCCCAGGACGTGCCGTACGTGACCACGGGTCCCGGGAGCCTGGTGGGCGGCGCCCGGCAACCCGAAGCAACGGACCCGGCTCTGCTGCAGCCTGAGCTGGTGAGCGTACCCCTGGTGAAGGGCCCCGGCGGCTTCGGCTTCGCCATCGCCGACTGCCCCCTGGGCCAGAAGGTGAAGATGATCCTGGATGCGCAGTGGTGCCGCGGCCTACTGAAGGGCGACGTCATCAAGGAGATCAACCGGCAGAACGTGCAGACGCTGAGCCACGCCCAGGTGGTGGACATCCTAAAGGACCTGCCGGTGGGCAGCGAGGTCAACGTGCTGGTGCTGCGAGGAGGTGAGAAGAAGCATGTTACACCAGCAGCAGGACACGCAAACCTGTGGGGGCAGGGCAGCACGTGAGGCGCTAGGGTTTATGGGGAAAAGGGATTCAGAAGGGGCCTGTTGACAAACTAGTAGAGGCCAGAGGACAAATGTACAAGTGGGGACTTTTCAGACTGTGCCTTCAGAAGTGTCTCTGGGGGTGTACACTTCTGTCAAACGCCTGGTAGATCAATTAGCTTAGGGGATGTCTTCAAAATGACAAATGATGGCTGATATTTTTAGGGAGGACAGTTGTCCTGCTCTCTGTGCTAAACACAATGGGGTCATCAAACCAAATGGGATCATTCCACACACTGCACTGTACACAATGTCAACTTTCCTCACCCACTTCTAGAAAGTTTTTCCAAGATCAGGGAAAAAAAACCCATGTCTGCTATGGGCTGGTCTCCTACCATGAATGGCTTAAGGTGAAGACAGCAGGGAATATGTAGGCCCTGTGGTTGCATTCATCCTGCCTGGAAAGTTCTCCCCTTGGAGGACGACACCAGAAAGGTCTCCCTGTCCTATGGGGCCGGCCTCCAGGAAGGCCTTACTTTTCAGTGTTTGCTTGCCACGCGGTTGATTCTCACATTCTCAAGTGTTTGGAAGGCCAGTCGGAATTTCCAAATTCCAGGAATCCCTTCCTGTACTGCCCCTTTCCAGTGTTATTGGTGTTGTCCCTTTGTCACATGCTGTAAGAATGCCTCCCCCAGACTTGTCGGAATTCCCTTAAGCTCTCCCAGTCACTGCTTACTGCAGTCTCTAGTGCCGGGGTGCCCACACTTTTTCAGCTTGCGAACTGCTTTTAAAATGACCAGGTCAAAATGATCTACCTACATTAAAAATGCTAAATGTTATAAATATGAAATACATAATATATATATGTACAGTATATGTTGGCGAACCTTGCACCACTGCATGAACCCTTACGGCACAATACAATCCAATACATTTATGGTTCCTTTCTTGCTCCGGCTCCCCACTCATTTTAACATCCCTTTTTAGTGGATATAAAGGCTAGCTGGGTCATTTTGCTCGCTGGAGTTTTGCATTAGCTCACAATACCGCGTGTTCTGCCGGGTGACGCATTAGAAGAGAAGGGGTCTAAGTAGTTATTGTAATCTACTGTACCAAAGTTTGAATGTCGCGCGATCTACCCCCACTACCTTCACGGTCTACTGGCCAATCGTGATCGACGTATCGGGCAGCCCTGCTCTAGGGAATCGCATGTCATATCCTTGAGCACTCTGCATGCCTGTGCATTTTCCAGCCAGAAATATTAGAGGCGAAAGTTCATCTTACCATTTATTCCTGGGAATATCGTCTAGTCTGTCTGAGAACAGCTACAGAGGAGTCCCATTTTCACATTCAATGCGGCGTCACGCCATGTGGCCAGTATCATTACTAATCGTTCGTACGTAATGCGGGCTTCCCTCTCTTTTAGAGCATGTATCGGAAAGACCGACTACTTCTCAGTCATGTCATTTGCTGGACCTTCTGCATTTGCTCTGTGATGGCAGAGATTATATTCCTCTCTCTTTCTGATGAATGAGTCCGTGACCTTAGTGTTTGCACACTGTGTTGCAAAGGCAGGTTTGTTTTTTGTTCACGTTTCTCTAGCAAATCTTCTATAAGTGTGTAAACTGGGAAGAAGCGCAATTGGAAGATCTCTGTGCTGGATGACATTAGGTCCTCGTCCATTCTCTTCATTCCGGTCAGGTGCACAAACACCAACCTTCTCATAAAAGTGCACTGGTTTACTGCCTTTCAGCAAATCATGTTACTCTGCAGTGGCACGGCCTCGTCGATTGTGTAATCTTGCCGAACACCTTTCCCATATTCTGTTTGGCATGTAGTGCCACCTAGTGGCCAGCCTCTCAACTGAGGCTCGGCCGCATCAAGCGTGATTGCAATAACTTATGGCGAGACCCTCCTGTGCAATGGTCAGATCTGTATAGCAAGCACAGGGAAAAATTTTATTCAAACCTACTGGTTATCTAAGCATTTTTCAATATGCTAGTGTTTGTGTGCATGACCTGGTACAAGAAGCAGCCCAAATGACTTCAGTGTTGTTTAGGTAAATTACCCTTCATAACTGCTTTTACCCCCCCACCCCCATTCTCTACCTGCCCGTAGGTCAAACGTCTCCTGTGAAGTCTCTAAAACCGGTAAGTTTAAAAAAAATGTTTTAATTATATCGTCTTCCCAGTCAAAGAAAAAGAACGTCTTGGGGGGGTGGGATTGGAAAGCTGGGAACGCCAAGCTTTCAAGATGAGACATGAGGTTAATAATCGCAGGGGGAAGAGAACTCGTCCTCATTTCCAGAAATGCAGGCTTCTTACTGACCTGCATTATGCAGGCATGGATGTCAGACTCTGCCGTTCTGCTCGGGGGGAAGCTGGTTTATCAAGCCTTGGCACACAGTTACTGTGCCGCTTACTATCCACTGCGTGCCAGATAACCTTCGTCCCACAATCTCTGAAGTCAGCAGTTCCCCTACAAACTGTCTTGACCCTCCGAAATGGGAAGTGTGGTGAATGTGGAATAGGGTGATGGTTTGAGGTCGTCGCACCAGCAAACCCCCCCGACACTGTGACCAGACTCATTAAACGAGTCCCGCTTACGCTGGCATAAGCCTTGGAGAGCTGCATCCTGAAAAAAATGTGCTGTGCTTCATTGATTTATTGACTTTCCTCTCGCCACCCTGATGGTTATTTTTGGCTTGTTGCAGGGGGCTGTCCCCCCTGCACCGAAAACAGATGTGACCACCAGCACAGAGACCCTGGCACCCACAGAGCCCCCACCCCAACCCTTGCCCTTCCCCCCTAACCTCCTACGCTCCAGCTCACCCAAGCTGGACCCCTCTGAGGTCTACCTGAAGTCCAAGGCAATACTGGAGAGCAAGCGTAAGTAAAATAATCCTCATTTGGGAAAAACTGATCTGTCTGAGAGATTAATGACACATTAAGGGCACTGGGAAAGCTGTGGGTTTCACTTCATCTAATAGCTACTGATAACTGTCATTACTTTAGGCTGTCATTAAATGATTATTGGATATTTAAGTATTTAGAAGAGCTATCGCACATTCATTTGACTGACTTCCTAAATGTCTGTGCCAAAGCTCCCAACACTAGAGACCTGGACGTTTTCATCAAGAGGAACCAGGAATCGGGCTTTGGGTTTCGAGTCCTCGGCGGAGAAGGTCCTGATCAACCTGTAAGTTTCTTCTGGTTCTGATGAATGTGGATCTCAGTGCCCATTAAATTACTGTATGAATTATTGATTCATGTAATAACACCACAATTCTCCTGTTGTGCTTTTGTGGGATAATTGATAGTTCATTAGTTTGTTAGTCGTCAGAATTCCAGCAGCGACTACAGGAAGCACATACACCTTTCGCGCCAAGCTGCAATTGGCTATTTCACAAACCTTTTGCCGCAGGTGTACATCGGTGCCATCGTGCCATTGGGCGCTGCTGAGAAGGATGGCCGTCTGAGGGCAGGTGACGAGCTGCTGTGCATCGATGGTGTGCCAGTGAAGGGCAAGTCACACAAGCAGGTGCTGGAGCTTATGACCAACGCTGCACGCAATGGACAGGTCATGTTGACTGTCCGTCGAAAGATGGTCTGTACAGGTCAGTAGACTGGTTCGTAAACCACTGCATGTGTGGGATAGTGGGTGGAGCTAAAGACACCAAGACCCTTAAAGGGTGCCTTTGGAATCTGGGTAGGACCCTCAAAGGGTCCTTTCAGAATCTAAGTAGAGGCCACAAAGGATGCCTTTCTGAATTTTTACCACACCCAAAGGGCAGAAAATCAACTCGCCCACTCATTTAGACAAAGGGTGAGTGCAAGACACTGAACCCTAGCCTGCTAATAAAAAAAAACAATAAACTGCATGTTGGATTACTTTTTTACTGAACTAGCCAAGTTTACAAGCAAATAAAATTCTTAGGTTCCTCCACTGCACACCCACTGACAGCATCTCAGAAGACCTAATCCAGTTAAAAATGCTCAGTATAGCAAATGTATGCGGTGCATATAAGAATAATAAAAGCGTATATATTGCCTAGTTATGTTAGGTGGGACACAACAGTTTTAAGAACATTACCAGGGCTGTTTTTTTTGGTCCCTACTGTGGGACCATTGTTTCATACCTGCAGTAGAAAAGCAGCTGTTTCATTATCAAGTCACCTTTTGGAGCTGAAACCCAGCTGCAGGGTAGAGTAAGACTCCAAGTGTTACAGAAGTGGATCAGTGCTGGCTGACGTTGTCTAAATTTAGCACTGAGCCAAAGCATAAATAAAAAAAACCTCCAGAAATAAATCCCACATTAGTCCTCTTGATTTCAGTACTTTCTATATGTGCTGAAGACTCAAAGCAACTTTGTGATTCTTTTACTAACAAATGAACAAAAAAATATGGATTTTTCAAAACAGTTCTGGAGCTGGTTATTTTAACTGTGATTTAAGTATGTTAGCAGCACTTCTTGAAAATGGTTTATTCCGTCTCTGTTGATCTCTGGCAGATGGCCCAGGAGGGAAGGAGGGCAGCAGCCAGCAGCAGGCAGTCCCCACGCTCGTGGAGGGGTCTCCCAAGGTGGCCCGCGCCGACTTGCCTAGCCCGGGGTCGCATGAGTCCTACGACATCACGCTGCAGCGGAAGGACAACGAGGGCTTCGGCTTTGTCATCCTGACCTCCAAGAACAAGCCGCCGCCCGGAGGTGGGTGGGCTCCTGCTTCTAGCAACATGCCCCCCCCCCCCCCAGGATTAGCTATGCCTCAATCTTGAAATAGCAGGAGCTGTGTTAAGTGCATGTTCTGATCCCAGCCGCACGGCGTTGGCTCTGCGCCTCGCTGCTAGCACGCCGAGGCTCTTGGTAGCAGCAAGACTACTGCAGATCTCTTTGGCCAGGGTTCACAGATGAGTCAGCGCCTTCTCCAGTGGGGAAGCTAGCCAGTCAGGCACTATACGCATCGTAGGAGAGGAGGGATGTTTACAGTCTAATGGACCACAGTTGCATACCGGCCAAATCTTCACTGATTCAAGGAGGTGCTTAACTCACAAACACAACAAACGCGCTCACAGTGCAACCCTTGAAAGTCATGCAAATATATCAGGTAGAAGAAGAGTGTCGAGCGATGGAACAGGAATTTCAATGACTATTTTCAGAAAGGCTTCATCCACAAAGCGGGTGATGCGCAGCAGGCTGGTTTTGATCCTCCCCCTCTTGTCTCCTTTCCCGCGCAGTGATACCTCACAAGATCGGCCGCATCATCCAGGGGAGTCCGACCGACCGCTGCGGCCAGCTGAAGGTGGGCGATCGGATCTCTGCGGTCAACGGCCAGTCCATCGTGGAGCTGGCACACAACGACATCGTGCAGCTTATCAAGGACGCTGGCAATGCTGTCACCCTCACTGTGGTGCCAGAAGATGGTACGTTGTAGAAGAGGTTACGACAGGTTTGCTTTCAAAGGACTGGGGGGGGGGGGGTGGGGAGGGCTAGGAAATGCTTCTGGGTATATTTTTAGAGAAGTAATCATTATTGTAAGAGCCCACGGAGCATATCAAACGGTTGTCTTAATTCAGAATAAGCAAGAGATTCCCATAACATTCATTAATTTAAATGACGCACTCTGTAAATACCAAGATAGGCAGCAGAACATTGAATGGTTCTTGCCTGAATAATTTAGAAGGGTGAAGTTGCCGTAACACTTGCTCGAGGCGTGACTGCAAACAGAGCAGAGTGACATGGGGGTTTGGGGGGAAGAAAAGGGTGTTTGGGATTAATAGGATACCAAGGAGGAACAAAAACTTGAGACGGCTGTCTCCACGTCAGCAGGGGAGAAAGAGATGCACAGAAATCAAGACGGCATGGATAAGACACAACAGGAGGCTGTGTGGGGTGGTAGGATCTGGGGGCATCTAAACATGTCCTGACAACAAAGTAGGGAAAATGAACTATATATGCAAAGCCTTAGTCAGCTCCTGGGACAGACTTAAAGTGTCTGTGCCCCCCCCCTTCCAGAACACAGTGGACCCCCATCAGGAACCAGCTCCGCCAAGCAGAGCCCAGCGCTGCAGCATCGGGCCACGGGCCAGCAGTCCACGGGCCAGGACGACAGGTACCCCAGGGAATCCGGTGGCTCGGGTTGCGTTGTGGCATGTCTGTGGCACCCCCCAGCTGATGCTGGCCAAGTCTCCGCATAATCACATCTTTCCAAGCTTTGCAAGCTGCCCACGTAGCACTTCGTGGGGGGGTGTGGGGGCCACTGTCGGAGGACTGCGGCTTAGGATTAATGGGGGGTGGTGAGACTGTGCGTTTCCCTCAGACTTTGGCATTAAGCGAGATTACCTGTGTCAGCTTTTTAATCCATTACAGCAGGAACGATTCCTTTGCCATTATCCCGCCTCTAATTGCTTGGAGACGGCTGTCGGGATGGACTTTAAGCATTTTGTCTGCCCTTCTTGAGAAGTCGGCCCTTTCCTGCTTACACCCCCCTTTTAAATTTCATACACACAGCAGAAAAGCATGGCACAGGTTACCGGTCTCAGTCTCCCTAAATCGAGGCTAAGCTGGATCGCAGTCCGTCTGCACTTTCCTTGTAGTTAGGATAAGCTTAGCTGCAGCTAAATCCCTAAAATGATTCCTCAGTCTTATAGAGCACTCAAGTCAGGACAGAATGGTGTAAACAACACTCTCCCTATAGCGCCTAGTGTCTATTCTTCACGCTTTAGGTATGGCATGGACACCATAGAGAAAAAGGAGGGAGTTACCCGTACAGATTACAAGCCGATTCCTCCCAGCGAGCAGGGCACCATGAGCACCGGCACCCTCAAGCAGGTGAAGTGCCATCGCCGCGTTAGTCTCCAGCCCCCGGGCCCTGTTCTCGGCAGAGTAGCAGCTCACCCCTCTCTCCACGCTGCCTCTCCTCCATGTACGCCGCAGGGCTGCTGCCACGTCGAGCTGGAGCGCGGAATGCGCGGCTTTGGCTTCAGTCTGCGCGGAGGGAAGGAGTACAACATGGGGCTGTTCATTCTGCGGCTGGCGGAGGACGGTCCGGCGCTGAAGGACGGCAGGATCCACGTGAGTCTCGAGATGTCGGGCCCGTCGGTGGCGAGCCTTGCATTTCAATATGAACAGATAATGCCGTATCATAGCACTCCTGCACGTTGTTACATAGTCTTGTCTCGTTACGGTTTCCCTTTCATAGTTTGACTACTTCAATATGTTAACTTTCCTGTATAGTTTTGTGTGTATATTGTATAAACTGTTTACATTTAACTTACTTCATATTTGTGTTGCTTCAGCTTTGGAATTCACCAGTCTCATTGTGTCCAACACAATTGCTGTAACAATTGCTGAATCGCTGAATCGTCACTGGCAAGATGACTGACTGTCATCTTGAATTTTCTGTGCTCTGACAGGTGGGGGACCAGATAGTGGAGATCAATGGGGAGCCGACTCAGGGCATCACCCACACGCGGGCCATCGAGCTCATCCAGGCTGGGGGCAACAAAGTACAGCTTCTCCTGAGACCAGGCCTGGGCCTCATTCCAGACCACAGTGAGTACCCGAGCACTCCAAACACGGGATTGTGCTGCCATTGGTATGAATATGCAATGCGGGGAATGTATGGCAATCATACTTAAGCGGAGACGACGATTATTTGAGAGCGGGAAGTTTAGGTCAGGCTTTCTGCTGACAGAACCGCACGACTCTCACAATGTGAATTTTCACACATAGAACTGAGATGCAGGGCTCTGATATGAGGGCTGAGATGTCCAGCTGGCTTCCTGTCTGTAGATGTTTACCTCTTTAGTTCTTGTGTAGCGGGGCAGTATCGGTATGGGAGTCTCTCACCCCCCTCTGTCTCCATGCTTCCTTCTCTCTCTGCTTCTCCACCAGGTCTGAACTCTTCCACCCTGTCCTTCTACATGAAAGCAGAACACCACTAAAGAGCTTCCCTGCTTTTTTCGGTCTGATCTTAATAATCACCTTGGTAAATGTCTTCCTCCACCTCCTCCTCTTCCTCTGCTGCGGTATGCTGCACCTTAGCTCCTCCTGCTCCCCGTTACTCGTATCCCCAGCTTTTTCCTCATCTTTAAATGCATTCATTCCTAAAAATGCAATAAATATTGATCAAGCATCACAGGTCCATTTTAGTCAGACTCGTCTCGACTTGTGGAATCTCTAATCTTACCAGGAATGTTTGGTTTTGCAGCTCTCGTTGGTGGCTGGGATTATAAAGAGCAGATCCCCTCACACTAACATATCTGCATATATACACTCCCTGGCCACTTTATTGGGTTTCCCAGTGTAGTACCAGTTTAGATCTTTATTTGGCTCTGGCACCAGACTTGTGCTTTTGGAGAAGCTGTTCTGCATGCAGTTGCTGTACCGAGCTGCTATTTTTGCATTTTGGACCTCCTTGTTAGCTTCAATAAGTCTGGTCAGTCTCCTCTGGCTGCTCTCATTAACAAGACAATTTCGCCCACAGAGCTGCCTCTGACCGGATGTCAGATGTTTATTAAAGCACTCTCTGTAAACTCTGTACACCGTAGTTCAGGAAGGGTGGATGTTTCTAAACGTGGGAACCATCAAGTGTGACACCAACACACACCACAATGAAAAACACTTATACCATACATTTTAGCTTTTCTAGTGCTTAGCCCTGCAGTGGCGGTCTACATGGTGTACATATTCACTCACAGCTACATAATCTGCTGTTTGTGTTACACTCAGGTATATATAATAAGGTAACCTCTGAGCGTATGTGTATGCGAGTTCATCACTTAACAGTGCTGACAGCAGCCTGAGCTGACTGATTAGGCATTTGGGTCAGACAGTGGTGCTCTGGTTGAGAAATGCGTTTAACTTCCAGAAATAAGTCTGAAGAGTATTTCCATGGCGGATATCCCCGAAAATGAGACAACCCGGAGCCCACATTCAATTTCACACTCCAACATTGTGCAGCGTCTTTGCTCAGCCTCGGCCGGATGCCTGACATTTCTCAGGCCTGGGGGATTGTTCACATTTCATCACCGGGGACGGGCTACAGTAATGCGTCTTTCACGGCGGAATCCGCCACCATTACTGTACGCCGCACATTATTTAAATCTCAACTGAAAGGGGCCGGATGAAAAAAGCGCCCGGGTTGGCCACTCTTCCCCAATGCTTATGAAACAGATTTATTTGTACCAAGTCCAATATTTTTGCACTTGAAATCTCTTCGATGCAATGTGTCACGGCCAAGATGCTGAAACAGCTTAAGTATTTCTAAATTAAGAATTTCCCATTCGAAAAGCATGGCATAATTAGAGGGTGGGTGTTTGCTTTCAATATTAGAATGTCTCTTGATACACAGGTACTTCCCGGAGGCTTCAGAACCATAACAGATAAAATGTGCTGCTATACCTGTTGTTTTCTGCTTTTCATTCTGCTGCAGGTACCAGGGATAAAATGAATGTTGCATCCAGCAGCTTTCTGAGGAGATCAGCCTCAGATGAACTACCATTTTCCACTTCCCCATCCTCAAACTCCACTCCTGAGGGCTCCTTCAGCATACCCACGTCCACTGCATCCAGAGAAGGGGCACCCCCCGGATTAGACACCGCCACCTCCCGTTACGGGGTCCCCGAACCGCGACCCAGCTGGGCCCTCGGCCCTGACAATAGCAGAGCCACTGCTGACCCTTTCCGAGAACAGGCAGGCAAAGCTCAGGGACAGCAACCCCAGAAGACCAAAAAAAGCAACGGAGTGCAGCCAGAACGAGCTCATGGCACACGGAAAGCTGAGAGGACCCACTCTGCCCTCACTGAGAGCAAGGTCAGTCCCTCCGTGTCCCTCAGTCGAAGGGACACCGAGCCCACCTTAGAAGGAAAGTCACATACTTTGGGAGAGCTCCGCCCCTCCAGCCCGAAGAGACTGGCTAGGAAGGAGCAAGAGGGTGTTGCCAAGCAACCGTCAAAAAGCCATGATGAACAGCAGAGGGGGGCAGGGGGGCAACAGGCTGGTAATGCTGCCGGGGAGAGCAGGGAGAAGAAAGTCAAGGAGGACGACTCTAAGCGCAGGCAGGAGAGGGACTCGAACCGGGGGGGAGGCGCGGGGGCCACCATGGAGCTGCGCAGGAAGGATAAAGAGGCAGAGCAACGAGAGAAGGCGGGTGCCGAGGAAGAGAGCGCACAAAATCGCAGGGGACACCGGGAGAAGGACAGAGAGCGAGAGAGGGATCGAGAGGGCAGGGAGGCCAGGAGGAAGGGGCCAGCAGAGCAAAATGGCAAGAAGGACATGAAGGAATCCACCGCTCAGGCACAGGAGCCTCAATGCAATGAATCTGCCAGCGGCAAGAAGGGAGCCATTACACCCGGCCCATGGAAAGTACCCCACTCGGCGAGGGTTCCGTCCCACTCTGAAATGTGACGGGCTGCATGGCATTATGGGATATGTTACTCGCTGTGCAGCTGGAGGGAAAGACCTGCTCCCTGATGATTGCATTCCCGTTGATCGTTAGAGGTGAAGCGGTGCAAAGAGCAACATCTGGCCAGCGGTGACGTCCGAGGGGGTTTCTTGTACTCGCCAACATAACACTCTTCCTTCTGTGATTCATGCGTGGAGACCTGTGGATAAGCATTCATATGGCATTGCTTGACACACATCTCGGTTACGTGGCCTGTATTTACGATAACTAGTCCATACTCCTACAATGTTTGTTTCTCACACAAAGGAAGTCCCAGTTTTGTTTTTCTGTTTTTTTTTTGCCCTTATCTAAAGATCTTGTTGGGATGTTGACAGAACATGTGTGTTGAGCCCAGATTCTGTAATCATCAGCTTTGCAGTGGATTCTAGATTATTTTTAAATCACAGGCTTGATATGCATCTATTTTTAAAGAGACCAGACACTTGTGCTTAAATATATTGTTTACTACTTGTATGTTTATAATAAAGCATATAACTTATTGAAATAAATATTGAAAAGAATATACAAATGTGTGTATCCATACTGAGCCATTCCATATTTAATGTAGTATCCAATAGTTTATTCCGAATTCAAAAAACGTGCTCCCTACTTTTAATGTTACAGACTGTTGGCATATATCTTACATGCTTGCTTGTAATACAGTTTTGTGGATTTAGAAATGATTGTAGCTTGGCCTGTGTTTTATTCTATGTGTGTATCATTTAGCCGTGTGTTTCCTGAAGTACCTGTGGGGAAAATAGGCCCAGCTATTCTGTGTGATAAACACTTGGCTATATGGTGCCTATATAGGCACTCTCTCTAGAAATTGGCTGAAATCAATTTCAGTTAAGACAAGAAAGCCAAAGGATGTACTTTCTTACCTTTGTATTTAATTTACAAGTATCAGTACACCAATGTCGGTTTTCCTGCTAACAGTTAATATACCGGTCAGATCTCTTTACAGTACTATGGACCTTAGTTGTCAATATTTATAAAATCTAATTACACAGAAAACTGGCCACTGAACTTTTTCTACAAATAAGCAAACTGATGGAATTCCCAGGATCAACAGAAGTCTTGGACGTTGATTGCATCATCGCTTTAGCCTGAGCAGGAGACTGGGAAGTTTTTTTTTTTTTTTTTTTTACAGACTGTTGCGGTTGATGTGTGTGCTGAATACGGAAAGGGCAGGCGCACACAGCTATACAGCAGTCTCCTGCTAGTCTGCTATCTGAAACAGCATCATTTTTCTACACTCCCCAGATGTAGAGAAATGTGACACTGCAATATGAATTTATGAATACATACAGTCAGCAGTATGTAATGACATGCATAACAATATGCCTCTGAATCAAACATGCATAGCAATGCTTTAAATATATGTAGACATCAATTCACCAATACATGCTACTGCAACTGTCCCTGGAAAAGGTGGTGAAAAAAATGATGAGGATGTTGATGATAATGACGTGCATCCAAAAGATTTCAAAAATATTTTGGATTCCTCAGATGGCATCACACATGTTATCTTTCAAAGGAACTGTTCTACGCACCACTGTTAGAATGCACGAGTGGCCGACCCTGCCGACCTGCTGGTGGACCACCATCAGAACCGCCTGAGATGTCCTGGGACAAACTTGCTTAGCGAATTACTCCATTTCCATTCCATCCATTGCTTTTGAGGTACTTGTATGATAGCAATGTTACTATCTTACTAGAAACTCTAGAGAATGTTGTTTCAATTGTACGTAGGGCTAAACCTTAGTTTATTATTATTTTTTTATTATTATTTTTTATACTTAGGAGTCCACCAGTAAACAACAGTAAAATAGATAAAATGGAGTAATCAGAGTTTGCTTGTCAGTACCATGAATATGTAGTTTTGTGCATTGTTTTGCGACTGCAGATAGTAATGGGTTAGGGGGGAGTGTTCACTTTTGGTAATTTCCAAGATATGCTATCTCTTATGCACTGATGTCTGAAGCTTTATCCCCATATCAGTGTCTGTATATAAAAATGTGGCCTTGCATTGCTATAACTGAAAAGCCTTTCGGTCTCTACATGATGTGGTAGTTGTAAATGTTTATAAATTGTACAGCACCTTTATAAATACTTGCAGAGTCCTCATTCAGATAAATCTGTAAATCGCTCCATTATTTTTTTATGTAATTGGGGGAAAAAATATTTAAAGTGAAACAAATCGAAATTATCTGGGTCATGGCCTTCTGATCATGCACTGTAAAATAAAGTTTTACTGAAAAACCATCAGCTCTTTTTTTTTTTTATAAAGGCCTGTTGCTTCTTTGTATGCTTATGACCATCTAAAATAATGCACACAAGTGGCTTCATTATTTTTCTTAAATATATTGACATAGCAGAGCTTCACCACCCAGTGTCATTTTGTCTGGGACTGTGTGCATGCTCCTGGGGTGGGATGGTACTGGCACTTACATTTGTCTGGGGCACTTTAGTCTTTTGGGTATTTGCTCAGAAGATGGCGCCCTAGGCAGCTGCCTGCACACACTCAGAAAATAGGGTACCAGTTTGTACCTTTGCTTGTCACTGGGGCTGTACCCTCAAGGATCTGCCAACTGTACCCTTAGCTGTAGGTAATTGCACCTTTTAAGGTACAGAAATGCATCCCCAAGGTAAAAACAACATTAATGTACCCCCAATGGTACAAAAGTTATCAAAATTGTCTATTTCTGTGCTTTTCACAAAGTGCCTGCCGTCCAGCGGGGCAGGATCTAAGGCACGGGGGTGTGATGTTAGTCTCTGCGCCAGTCTTCCCTGGCAGTGAAACAACCGCAGGGCAGCGCCAAGTCCCATAGCGGGAATAGGCCCTACATATGGGGGGAGGTACTTTGGCTCTGCTGGAAACTGTCGCCAAAATGCAAATAACACGATGATAAAATATCGTACTATCTAATATGAATAACCGCGATTGCGGCTGTCGGTCTTTGGGTGAGCCTGCCCCTGATCTCATATATATATACACACACATATATATATATACACAATGTGTGTATATATGTACAGCTATTACGTGTAGATCACTCAGTCGCACATTAGCGGCATGATTCCAGGCATTAGACCGGTCAGCTTTCCCGCTCCTTCATTACCGCCACTTACGCGCGTTAATAAGTTTATGTTTGGCTGGTAAATATTTAATTTAAGAAAACCACTAGAACGGTGCAATGTGCTTAAATTGATCATATGCAACATGTAATAATTAACAGGTAAAACTGAGAAAGAAAAACACTCAGCATCATCTTTCAAGAGAATAAAACGTGACCGTACCTATTCACGCGCCCACCGAGCGGTCGCTGGGATGGCCATGCCCAGCCCATAAACCATTACGTCAGCGAAGAACAAGATGCGTGCAGTCGCGCACGCATCCCTTTTTAAGAACTACATCTCCCATACAGACTTTGATCATAGAGTACTACAACTCCCACAAGGAATACCACCTGCGCATGCGTCGTACGCGAAAACCGAAACGAAACTACAGACGAGCGCTCTCTGATTGGACGCGTTTTCAGAACTACAACTTCCAGTAGGACCAAACGCCAAGGTATCCAAAGCCATTTAAATCTACGTGCAAAATGGCTGCGCAGATTGGTTTGGTTCGAATAAAAGTAGAAGAAAAGGTGAGGGACAGTTTGGATAAAACGACCAAAGAGAAGAAAAAGAAGAAGAAAAGGGAATGCTCACCCCCTACTGACAAGCGAGAGAAATGCGACAAAGAGGCTAAAAAAGTTAAGCTTCATCACCATCACCACCAAGAACACGTTCAACAACGGGCACCCCCGCCGCATCAACAACAGCAGCAGCAGGCGGCCAATTCGCAGCCGCGCGCCTTCCCTTCGGAACATGCTCCCGTGCAGCCCCCCCACAACCACCATACCCACCACCACCACCACCATCACCACCACAACGCCGCCGCCAAGAAGGACGCCCTGCTCGCCGGCCCCCATCGCAAGCCGCCGCCGCCGCCGCACCTCGGCCAGAAAGCCCTGCCTCCGGTCCTGCCCGCGGTACCGCAGGGGCTCTTCACCTTCGCGCCGCTCAAAGTGGCCAAGGCCAAGAGCCACAACAGCAAGGACAAGCCGGCGGACAAGGAGCACAAGCTGAAGCCCAAGAAGGAGAACTCGGAGGCGAACGTCAAAGCGGCGCCGAGCAAGAAGAAGCTAGGTAAGCGGGGGCATGGGGGCTCCCGCTGTCACGCTGCAGCGACGCCCCCCGAAAGCCACCGCCTGCTTAGCGCGGTATTCCTCAGGGCTCAGTAACCAGCCCTCGGGGCGGCGGGCTGCAGTGAGTAAGTCTCATGTGCGGAAAACGTGCTCGCGGTGTTTAAATGCACGTGAGACGTGTCAGACTTCCATCGCTCTTCCTACAACCTTATTTCATCACGGGTAGATCGCATGGCATTTTCTTTCGCAGGAATACAATTTTCAAATATCTTAGCATTTTATGCAATTTAATGTATTGTTTTGCACAGTGCCTGTGTGCAGAGGCTGTAGTATTCGTTAGTTATTAATAGTCCTGCCTGGTAAATGGCTTATTCTGTGAACCACTTACCTGCATTGATTTGGTATTTGCTTGCAGGTTGTAATTGCCGGTGAAGGTGAAAGCTTTGAGTGTCAGCTTTTCCTATTTTCTTTTCCCTCTGGATGCCCTTTTTTAAGAGGTGTAAATTTCAGGTCCAGAAAGTAAAAATCCAGACCAAGATTTAGTTTCAATCATCCAGTCGAGCACTTTCCAAATCTTGGTCTGGGTTTTTTTACTCTCTGGACCTGAAATTTTACACCTCTGCATTTTCTTTAAGTCATTTTCCTCTGGACATCACACCTCCTTTTCTTATCCCTAGCAGAACCCGGGGACGAGAATGGCAAAGGGCCGCTGGCAGACGAGTACCTGCTGAAGAAGAGGAAGAAGAAGCGGAGGCACCGCGAGGACGAGAGGGGCAAGCGGCTTAAGCTGTACCACAAGGAGGTGCAGACGGTGTGCGCGGGCCTGACGGCGGACCCCCCCGGGGACCCCGCCCTCTCCTACCTGAAGGACGAGCAGCTCTGCCAGCCCGGCCTGGGCCCCGAGGAGTACCGCACGCCCCACGGGGTGCGGGCGCCCTTCCTCTCTCACCAGGACTACTTCATCCGCAGCTGCTGCCTGCAGACGAACTCCCGCTACGGGCGCCTCCTCCATGAGGAGCGCCAGGCCAACGGCGGCGCCGCCGTCCTGCACGCCTACGCCGACGAGATCTCCTTCCTGCCGCCCGGCGAGAAGGAGTGCTTTGCGCAGGAGTTCTTGCAGCTGGCCTTCGCCGAGAGCCCCCACGGCGCCTCCCGCTACGCCCTGTCGGTGGTGCACGGGGCCGCCGCCTACCTGCCCGACTTCCTCGACTACTTCGCCTTCAACTTCCCCAGCACGCCTGTCAAGATGGAGATCTTGGGCAAGAAGGACATCGAGACCACCACCATCGCCAGCTTCCACTCTCAGGTAGGCTTTGCGAGTTCCCTGCAGCCGCTGCACTTGCCGGCCGGCCGGGCGATTTCGCTCCAGCGTGAAGGGCTCCGCACAGATTGGCGCTGTCTGCATCCCATATAGGCGGAGGGGGCTGGAGAGCTGCCCTCCGGGCTCCGTCTCGCTCCCATTCAGCGCCCAGGCGCTCACACAGTCGCGCTCAGTGCCGGCGCCCTTCAATGATCCTTTCATCCCCTTTGGAGCGCTGTGCCTGTGGCCATCTAATGCCAGGAACTTTATAAAGAGCCTGGGCAGATATCTGGGTCGCATTGATTCCGAAACATGGAAGCTTCTCATTCACCCTAGAACTCGATAGTCGATTCACTCCCTTTAAAATTATGAAGCCACAGATGTACGACACACATCCGCAGGCATTGTCTTCCAACACTTAATCTGGGTCTGGGTCACAGGTGTGGCCTGCAGGCCCTCATGGGCAGCCCAGGGCATGAGGCCGGGGTTCCCCCTGGATGGGATGCTGCTCAGTTGTAAGACGGTTCACTTTCACTAGAGCAGACCTGTTTTCCCACATTAGCCTATTGACTCTAGGTTCATGTGAACGTTCTTTACGTAATTTGAACTTGAGAAACCCTTTGGCTGTGCTTTGGAGTGAGGGCTTGTCTGACTCGTTCTGTTCAGGAAGGAGGAGGGTTTTTGGTTACCGTTAATAAGTTCTGTAGGTTAATCGTCAAGCTTAAGAAGTCATGTAGCTTTACATTTACCTTTATTCAGCCAATGCTTTTGTCCAAATCAACATACAGATGAGGCAATGGCATATTACAAACATATGTGCTGTTAAGTCGACTAGGTGTAACTGTTAAGTATTTCTTGATATTACTTACAGAGGCTCCTCAGTTAATTTGATCACTTTTTCAGTATTATTTGTATAATGCATTTCCATGACATTAAATTGTCTCAAAGCGCTTTACACTATCCCTGCCCAAAGCCCCCCAGTGAGCAAGCCAGAGGTGACAGTAGCAAGGAAAAACTTCCTTAGAAGGAAGAAACCTTGGGTGGGACCAGACCCAAAGGGGGAGCCCATCCTCCAGAGGAAATCAAACCAACAAGATGGCAATATCCAAAATAAGTCCAAATACTCAGTCTTGGTTAGCGCAGTGATCTGTGGTTTTGTGCCCCCAGGTGCTATGTGAGAGGATGGTTGTAATATGTTACCGTGATTCCGCATTGTTTTATTGTTTGTTTTGTACTTTTACTGTTTTGATGTAATCTGATGTGGTACTTGGTCCAAAAAGTTGGACTGGTTTAGCCAGTATCTGAAGATGCACTTAATGCTGTAAAACCTTTGCCAAAAATGCGCTACTGTGCAAAAGTCTTGGATAGTCAAAGCAAATGTTTGAATTGATCTTTGTATTGGTATTAAACTATAAAATTCTCTCAAAGGTGCAGGAAAAGTCATGGCACACACTTGTTTATTCATGGTGGTACCGTGCCAGACTCATGTATGTTAGTCTCTTAGCACAGTCAGGCAGTGTGCTACTGGACAAATGCATAGTAACATGTGACCCACAAAATGACAGTAACCTATGTTTAAATCGATATTTAAAAATTGCCACATAAAAAGAATTGTAATGTGTAACTGAAGCGATTTACCCCCCATCACCACCGCTAGACTTGCCCATTTCAAAGCCTCTCCAAGAGTCACCCAAATGTTTGCAGAAATACACCCTTGTTTTTTTTTCTATTTTTACTTGACCTCCAGTACCTCTCATTTAATTTATACCCCACTTTACCTTTTTAAATAATTTTCAAGAATTAATTAAGTGAGCTTGTGGTGAAATTTAATGCATGCAGCTATTGGCTGAGGTTCCCCTGTAGAGAGGTTTGAGAACCAAAACCGTGTTCTTTTATCTGTTCAACAAAATGTCAAACATTTGGAGAACAGAAGAAATTCTTTTTTGTGTTAATATTTATTTTTATACCTTCTAATATGGTTTAATGTTTTTTTTCTCTTACTACCCAGAAAGATAGCCTTAAATATTTCCTTAAATATATATAAAGACTTTTCCACAGTACTGTGTATTGCTGGTTATGAATCTATGTGAATTTAGAGTGATTTGTCCCATAAACAGTTCTGCATATATTGACAAGTGTTTAGTATCCTGGGAACAAATTAGTTTAAATGGAACAATTTGTAAGTGTATTCAAATCCCATGCATGATTTATCCTGTGGTCTACCCTCTGTCAGCCCACAGAGAGTTAAAATTGGACCTGTCAGTGTGGCTTGTAATTGCGATGGTTCGAGGAAACTACTGGCGCCTCCTTATGTGTTAGCTTTGTGTAGGACATGGTATTCAGGCAGGCGGGGAGGGGCTAAGGACGTCTCTGAGCGCGCTGTGTTAGCCATGTGTAGGACATGGTATTCAGGCAGGCGGGGAGGGGCTAAGGACGTCTCTGAGGGCGCTGTGTTAGCCTTGTGTAGGACATGGTATTCAGGCAGGCGGGGAGGGGCTTAGGATGTCTCTGAGCGCGCTGTGTTAAGTGGTGCAGAGCTTCCTGGAAAGCCGTTAATGCGTCACCGAGGCCTGTAGAGCTCACAGTCTGACAGCCTCTCTGTTTAATGGCCTCCGCCTCCTGTGTGAGTCTGAGTGTTTTATGTGGGAATAGACACAGAATATGCTCTT
>JAODKN010000104.1:6044028-6061779 GCA_026774425.1 Petrocephalus zakoni | reverse complement strand
ACTTATTAAAATTTTGCAGGCCTACTTGTTACACAAATGCACTATTCCTCAGTGACCCGCACTCAATTTTTGGGGGGTAGGTTATCAAACCCCCCCCCCCCCCCCCAAGAATCCCCCTTGGGAGAATTTGCATGGTCTGCCAATTGGTACCCAGAACTGTATATTTGTGTTATTTGCCTGCAGATGATATTTATACTGAAGTGACATGTGCAGATATAAAAATTGCCACTGCCAGCTGTAGTCGTTTTGTTCTGTTGTTTTTAAACGTAAGCAAATCATTCAACTGTCAGTATTAATAATCAGATCCTCCTGCTTTTGACAGCTTGTGCTGAAACTTTGCTTGCAGACTGGCAGTATGGTCTGGGCCCTTTTTTTTTTTTTTAAACCCGATCAGCCTGAAGCACGGCTGTTTTAAATATTATTATATTTGCACGCGCATAGCTTAGCATGGTCTCTGCTTAGTTGTCTGTGGGCGACAGGGCTGGCCAAAGACAAGGCTGGGCCCCAGAAAAAAATTCTAGCTAAAGGGCCCCTCCATCTCCAAACCAGAGGTACCTAAATTCTCAATCACACTCTCATGGGCTCCCCCTAGTGTCGGGGCCTCTGAATGTCTTCCCCCTCCCCCCCCAAGATGCAAGTAGTGTTAGTTAGACCAGGTTCCGGTTGTCCATTTGCATTTGATTCTCTGTTGGCCTCCACCCACTTGCATTGTGGGTAGAGCAGCACCTGCCCGTGTCCTAGCCTCACCCCACCCCGTACCTCCCTCCAGATGACCCTGCCGTGGGGCAGTCTGTCCAGCCTGAAGCTGGAGTGCCGCTCCCAGAGCGACGATGGGCCCATCATGTGGGTGCGGCCGGGTGAGCAGATGGTGCCCACGGCCGATGTGCCCAAGTCACCCTTTAAGAGACGCAGGTATCTGCCGCCTGGCCCCAGCCGCCATGTGCCACTCTGTTAGATTTATATGGGATAATCCACGACAAGCATCGCGTTATATGTTTTTAAACAGCAACTGCAAAATGAAGCACCCGACAAATTTATTGGTAGAACTACCTTCCTTGATTAGAATGCCTTGATTTCTCAACTTTCCCAACTATTCTTCATTTATCATGTCAGCGGGCCTGGGTGCAGTGCACCCCCCCGCTCCCGGTCTGCCGCCGGGTGGTGGCCCATTGGTTGAGAAACCCTGTTCTAACGCATGCAGTTATAGAAAATGAATGGACAGACTTCTGGCCAATTGGATTGGAGAATTCAATATGGCCATGGTTTAATTGATGATTAAAAATGAATGCAAGTCCCCCCTCCCCCCACCAGCACAGTCCTCGGGGACCCCCAGGTGGTCCACATTTTTGCTCCCAGCCAGTCAATAAAACTGAATTTCTGGTACAGGTGTACTTGGAGCTGGGAGAGTGCAAACATGTGGACTGTCTGGGGATCCCTGAGAACTGGGTTAAACATGGCTCTAAACCACTAATGCACAATTAATCCAGCCCATTGGCCTCCGGGTAGCAGCAGCAGACCCGGGCCACTCGCCTCATCACGCCTGTCTCGGTGCTCCAGGTCCATGAACGAGATCAAGAACCTGCATTACCTGCCCCGCACCAGCGAGCCGCGAGAAGTTCTTTTCGAGGACCGGACGCGAGCCCACGCAGACCACGTGGGCCAGAGCTTCGACTGGCAGAGCACGGCGGCGGTGGGCGTGCTGAAGGCCGTGCAGTTCGGCGAGTGGTACGCGCCGCCGCTTCAGCCCTAGCGGGGCTTATGCAGTCTTTATGGCACGCGCGTTGCTCTGGGAAGTCACCGATGATGCTCCTGTCTTTACACACCAGGAGCGCCCGGCCCCGCGTCACCAAAGACGTGGTGTGCTTCCATGCGGAAGATTTCAACGACGTGGTGCAGAGGCTGCAGCTGGACCTTTACGAACCCCCAGTCTCTCAGGTACCGTAGAAGGTCGTGGATACAAGATGTCACATGACTTGTCACATGGCGATGTCACATGACCACGTCTGTGACCATTGGATGTCAGCCCAAAGGTCACTTATGAAAATAGCCACCCCAAATTCAGTAAAGCTTCTCCCACAAATAGCCTGAGTTTCACAGTCCTGGCAGTGTGTGGTCTTCATGCCCATTAGGGGTCATGGGGGGAGTCAAACAGAATGTTATTTAGACCAGTAGTTCTTAAGTGGTTTAACCTCAGGGCCCACATTGTTTTGGTCTCTAAGCCTTGACCCAGTTTTTAAAATCTGGAGCCAGATTTTTTTCACAAAATGGGTAGTAATTGTAAGTGGAACAACAGACATCTCATCTTAGGCATGCTGATTTCTGGGAGGTGGATGAAGGAGGATACCCCACCCACGAAATCAATGACAGGGGTAACAGAAATGCGACAGAGAGAGAGAAAAGTGTGGGGGTGGCAGCACTGGTGGTGAATTTCTTTTTTTTTTTGACCACACGCTCCTACTTGGTCCCGTGGCGTCTTAGGTCATGACCCACCTGTTGAGAAATAGTGCTTTAGACCATATAGTGATTTCCAGGTTTGCAGTCAGTTGTTTTAACTGGTTAAGTACTTTTTGTGTGAATAAATAAAAAATGAAATGTTGTTTGTGGCAGAAATGGGTGCAGGTATATGCAATCCACTTGGTGTTGAGCAAAGGCTGACCTCCCCCACCTCTTTGTGCCCCTTCCTCCAGTGTGTCCAGTGGGTGGATGACGCCAAACTGAACCAGCTGCGCAGGGAAGGCATTCGCTACTGTCGGGTCCAGCTGTGTGATGACGACATCTACTTCATACCCCGCAACGTCATCCACCAGTTCAAGACGGTGTCTGCCGTCTGTAGCCTGGCCTGGCACATCCGCCTCAAGCAGTACCACCCCCAGGAGAGCGACTCGGACCGCGCCTCTGACTCCGCCCACTCCGACACCAAAGTGCCCCCCTCCCCCCAGTCGCGAGCCCCAGAGACTGGCCAGGATGTGAACGTCAAACGGGCGGAGCCTGTGTTCCAGAGGCCTGCCACGCCCCCGAGGCAACCTCCAAACCCAGTGCCTCCATGCGGGGAGCCACACCTCCCCCCCGGGCCACCACCTGTCCCCGCATTTCCGCAGGCACACGCCCTTCCTGGTCAGGACTGCCTCCTGTCTTGCTATGATGAGCAGAAGAGGCCTGCGCGCCCCCCCGAGTGACATCTCTGGGTCGTTTTATACTGTAGTACTGAAGGGTAAGGGGCGTGGTGGGGGGTGGGTGGGGGGGTTTGGGGTATTTAAAAACAAGAGGGCGTCTGTGTGTGATTGACATTCCACATTGTCAGAAACAAAATTGGGGGCCATCCCTCCTATTGGATGCAGATTGTATGTTTTATTCTTTTATATGAAACTATTTTTTTTTTTTTAAGAAAGAAGCCCAGGTTTCAGTTTAGTTTGTTTTTAAATCAGGTGTCAGTATGCTTCTCATTTCGTGTTTTTTTTTTTTGTCATTGTTTGTTTTTTGTTCTTTTTAATCTACAGTGGTAGTGCTGTGAAGGAGCTACAGTTCTTAGGAAGTTCTTAGGAAGTCGTTTTACCTCGCGTAAATCGTTTTTCCGGAAAGTGCCTGCCAAAAGTGGAAAAGAGTCGCATTTGAAGTGATGATTGTGAAATTAACTTATTGCCGTTTCCCGGTTCATGTTTGATCTTACAGTCAAAGCAGGTAGGAGATGATTAGGCCTGATGTCTCTAGTTCCCAGTTAGAAAACGTCCAATCTCAGACTTGGAGTTTGGTTGGAACAATTCTGTACAGCCCAATTTAAGAGGCAGACTCCCCACACTCGCAATAAAAGGCAAAAAGCAGCCCCTCTGAAACCACATTATCCTTCTGTTGCATGGCGGTCAGATTTTTGTCTGGGTTGAGGGGTCACGTGACACCTTTAATCACGTCCCCCTAGAGGAGACAGGCGGCAGTGAAAAAAACATGGCCGCCAAACAGGCCTTGTTTCACATTCAGGGTCTATCTCTGCGATACTGTAAAACTCAGGAACTCCGTGCCGTCCGTTGCCGTTTCGGAGGGATGAGATATCTTGTATGCAGGAGAAGGGAAAACCTTTTTGTCGGTTTCGTGTAAATAAAAAATAATAATAAGGTCCAAGAAAACCGTCACCAAAGGTGCATGGGTGAAATTTATAATACCCACACGCCACCCATCTTCCTACTCCTTGTTAGTCTTGTGAATATTACCCAAATGCTTCCTGTTACCTGTACCCAGTAACAAAAACTGCTGCTGAAAATCAAACTTTTAAATAATCCCCAAAATTGTAATCTATCAATCATGTGATCATTCAGTAACGGTTGTTCGTTTACCTCGCAGCCTTTCCGGTAGACTCTGCAAGAAGCCGTCTTGTGGCGTTTTGCTGACCGTGCACAATTGGCTTTATTAATGATGTGATATTATCAGCTGGGTCATCCTGGTGTTAAGGCCGTTTTTAAAAGTGAAACTGCAGCCTGTGTTGTCACGTCTGATGGAAGCTCCATTTCACGCTGCCTGAGCTCTTAATAAAGCTCGTTGAGTTTGCCAGATTGGAGCACCCGAGGTAAAATTTCCATTTGAAATGTTTTAATTAAAACCCTGTTAGTCCTGATTCATTAGCTGAAGGCTAGCTTTGATTTTCTTTTTTTCCCTTGTGCTAAAACCAAATTGTTAGAAATCATTGTAATGTTTGGGGGGTGACTACATGTTTCAAACTGCCTTTTGTTTTCCTCCATATTAATAAGTGTTATTTATTTTCAATAATTATGCAAATTGGTTATTATGTATATTTGGCCCTTATGCGATTAGCACAGGTTGATTAAATAAAACAAATCGTTAAATATTGTTTTATTAATTGTACACAAATTCGATTAACCTGTTGAATAGCCCTGATTGGTTAAGAGCTCAGCCTGGCTTGGGAACCGCCAATCAGTGTTCCAGTGTTGGTGATGGCGGTGGGAGGAGCCTATCCCTGAAGCCCTCACTTCTTAACTTCATGGTGGCAGCCTCTCTCAAGGCCTGCTGTTGCAGCACTTAATGTAGTAAGAACTATTTATTTTTATTTTCTTTTTTTAGCAGACATATATTTTGTGAACATGGTCAGCCAATCCCTGAGGGTTACTGGCCCAGCAGTGAAACCACTCTACCGAACCTGGGATTTGAACTGATCACCTTCCAGTCACAGGCACAGGCACAGACCTGTTTCGCCTCTCCCAGGCATTCTGTGCTGTACTCTCATTGCCTATCATACTTTAGACATGAGAGGTAGATGGGTGTCTGGGTGGTGGGTCTTGTGGAGGGAGGGCTGCATAGAATGCTTTCTATAAGGTCATATCAAACTTGTTGCTAGTTAAATCTGACTGAAATCTATGGCTGGTATACTGTCCCCCAGAGGCAAAACACAGGAACGGCATATTTTATCGTGTACTGAAATTGGGTATCTTGTGCTCCGTTTTATCTCCTGAGAAAATGTCTTGGTTCGGTTGGTTTTGAAGAAAGCAATGTGAAAATGACAGGAACTGTAAAATCTAAAGTAAAACCAAGGCAGAACACCCTTTTAGCCAACTTTGTGTCAGCGTAGTTTCTCTGTATTGCCTTCGTAGGGCAGCATACAGGTGGTTTCTTACGGGGAGCTTAAAAGGCCTTTGCTTCCTCCGCCAAGACCGCTCTGCAAATGTTGTGAAAAACCTGCTGTAATTATATATGGGTACACTAGGTGTTCGGCTCATAATCATTAACTCCAGTACTGTTTACCATTAACTAAGTTGTGAAAATGTAATATATTTATCTACGTATCGGCGATATGTGCTTTTTTTCCCCCAGTGCATTTAAATCATGCTTTCTTCTCCCCAGTGTTGATTTTAAAATAAATATCCATAGTAAGTTATATCAATGGCTATAGCAATTTTTCTGCTATCACAGGATGCGTGGTACAGAGTGGCAGCCGCTGTTTTGGGAGTAGAGTGCTCGATGTGTTTCTGTCCATCTCTCTGAAGGCAGCGCTGCTTTGAAAAGGCGTTGGTCAAACGTGCTTATTGGTGCATCGCTATGCTTCCTGGAGAGACAACCTCCCCTCCTACAGTGTCCAAACCGGGGCTTGCTGTTCAACACCAGCAACACCACCGATTTTATGGAGCCCCCCCCCCCCACTTCCAATACAGTGATTTTTATTTATTTATTTTTTGCCGTAAAGTTGGGATAAATTAATGTCGTCTTTGCGCCATTAGACTGAGTGCATCCTTCAGTGCCTTTAAGCCAGCCGAGTTAAGCCCTCTGCCCTGCTCTTCGTGAGGCAAGACATGCTGATTTCTGGTATATACTCACGGTAAATGCCACTCGGAAGCCCGAGGCCCTCTGGACAGTTTTACCATGTTATGCCCTCTATCTGAAGGACCCCGCTTACATGCCAAGTCGTCAGGCAAACACTTTTGTAGGGATGGCTCCGCTAGGCCACACCATTTTTACTTTGGGCATTGACCCAGTCCTTCCTCATTTCTTGTCTGTTCCGACAGGTGGCGTCCAGAACCGCTAACATAGTGGTTTGCCTGAGGCCATGGTTATGAACCTTGTACATTGTGAAGTCAGGCTTTAATCGGTAACGAGGATTCATGAGTTCCTTAGGTTATGTTCAAAAACCATTTTTTTTAATTATTAAGTGTAGGACTGGCTTTGTGATCTGTTTTCTAGCATATGAAATAAATATTTTAACACTTTTGGTCCGATGGATAGCATTTAGTAAGTGTATTTCTGGATCTAGTGTAGGACTAAAAAGCAAAGACAATGGCAGCTAATTTTTGTTCTGTTTTTGGTTGTTCTGTACATCTTAAAGTTTGCCTGGGATCACGGCATGCTTTGTGTAACAACATCAATAGTAGCTCTTGGTAATGTCTGTACTGAAGATTTTCTTTATCTTGATTTCAAGAAATGTTAGTATGGAAATATTATATAATTACCTTTTTGGGAAAAACATAATCCTTTACATTTAATAGAGCTCTGTAAAATGTGTGGATCTTTTCAATTGTATTATTGTGTATGATACTACACACAATGGAATGCATAGACTTTCTTGTATTTTTTTAAATAAATCATTTTAAAATGGTTGTGCTTTGCATGCATGAGTGGAGTTCTTCCAAGATGTCACAATACTACCACTGAGTTGTGCATTGCATGATAAAAAAAACACAGTTTAAAAATGGAACTACCGGGTTAAGACATCAGCATTCATAACGTGTTGCCAGAGAGATCTGGTTTCTTCCTTTAATAACTTACTGGTGTTGTTTATGAATATTTCATGAGGTAACAGCTTTTAAAGTGGAGCTCTTGTGATTCAGTGAGCGTCTCGTCTTATAAGCCTGTGATGTGAACTCCCGGCGATGACTGGCGGTATCTTAAGCTGCGTTGCCGTCTCTTCGGCTCCGCTGTCGATTACCGTCGTTACTTATTATGATGCAAACCTTCACTCATCTTTCACCATCCAGTTTGGCCTTATGTCAAACACGTGGTCAATTCAAGATATTACAGATTGTCATCATTAAGCAGGCAAGCACATGACCAGGTAATAAAATTCACGTTTAAACCCGCCCCCTGAATTTTGTTTGGTTGGCAAGATCTATCAAGGGGAACCCATCCCTAAGTGGCAAAACGTACAGAGGGAGCAGCTTCAAATCGCCCTCTTCCCTCACTAGTAGGGCCGTCCGACACCCACCGAAATTGTCACGTGTTTAGTTAGCTCTGTGATCATGTGATCATGGTTTTATTAGTAACCCCTTATTTGAGTCACGTGTGGTATACCAAATGCAAAGTGTGGGTGATACCCAAGCTAGGCAGCAAGTGTTAGCGCTGGCTAGCAGAATGACCCAACGTGCAAAGAGCAAATCACAGACTTTTGGGAAGTGCATAATACTACAAGGGAGCCATTTGAATTCAGTATAAAAGACAACATTCTCAATGAGAACAACAATTGTTCTTCAACAGAGAGTGCAAGTAATACAAATTTGTTGTAATACATTATAAGACGGGGCACACAAAAGCCTGTATTTTAGAAAGCAACCTGTTTTTGTACACTCTATTTTAAATAATACAAAGCAATATATATCTCCACGTTTGTTGACTGTACAACTGCAATTACGCCTACATCTGAGCATGCTTTCCTTCTGTTGTTGATCTACTGTGAGGATTAAAGTGCTACACTAACGCTAGTGAAGTACAGAAGATGTACCATTTCACTGTAAGACAGCAGCATTGGTTATTGGCTAATTGCAGACACGTGAGGTATGCAGTCACATGATCCCCAAAGTCTCCATGGGAGACCTGGTGCTGCTGCAAGTCATTTTGTCATAAATAAAAAAAAAATGTATATATAAAGAGAGGCAGGGTTAGATACAACTGTTGGTTCCATATGGGCTGCCTGAACCCCTCCATTACACCCAGGTTTCTGGGTGATTTCTTGGGCCTTTGGGCTTCCCAAAGCGGTGTCCAAATCCTTGAGAAAAAAAAAAACAGCGATATGGTGGTTAAGGTAATGGACTTGTGGCCTACAGATGACATGTTGAAATTCAGCGCTTGATTGGAATCGTTTACCTGCATGACCACTTGCTAAGCAAATGCATCAGTAAATAACATGGCATTTTAGATGATTACCCTGATGCTAGAAATGACTGGCTCTACGTGCAACTAGCGAGTGACAACTGTGGAAAATTTCAGACACTGAGGTCAGCCTCGAGATGAAAGCAGGCCATGAGACCGACAGTGCCGAGGTCTGCAGAAAAACGAGCGATGGAAATTAAAACCCACAGGTGTGATGATGTGGTGTGAATGAAGCCAGCAGCGACTCAAACTCTGGTGGAATGAGTGTATCAGGAGTAGAGCGTACCAAGTTTGACCATTAGGCTGGAACTGTAGGAAGGAGATTCTCTAGAAGCAGGCGGGGGTGGAGGTGGATTTTCTTTAGCTAAAATATACATTAAAAGAGGTTATTGCACATTTATCAATAAATGTGCAATTTTCCACAAACAACAGTTTACGTAGTGGATCGATGCTGAGCCGTCATATGTTGGAGTTCTGCAAGAAAGGGTACAGGATGGATTTCACTGCACCCTGACAAGGGTTCACATGGAGTCTTTGCTGAGAACTGAGAAGGACTGAATGTTAAACTTTGGGAACATCACAGTTATGAATAATTGATTGTTTTGACATAAAAATACATTCGTTTCAACATGTTTGTTGAAGGAGGGCAATAGTAGAATGTTATTTAAATCACAGTAGCTAAAACACAACCTTTTTGTTAAATGTTTTCACCAGTTGGCAAGCTATTTAGTAAGCTTGGTACTATAATGATTTCTTGAGGAAAGCATTGCTGATGGACCCTTTTAGTCCCTAACTAAGGTCCATACCCTTTTGAGTGGGTGTTAATCGTGCATTCCATTATCCCTGGGAGGTTGGAATCTGAGTCGGATTCCGAGTCTCGAGGTTGGAAGTGACGACATGCACGCTCCCGTCTCTCGAAAATCCGAGACAAAAGCTCGGGCAGCCCAGACTGCCCCGAGTTTCGGATTCAAGATGGCGGCCCAGTGCAAAGACTGTAGGTGCTGCTGTGATATTTTACATTGTTAAACACTTTAATGCTGTTTGAGTCAACTTCGTAAGCTGTGTACACCATATAGTGTTACTGTAGTCGATAGATGTGTTGCTACGGTGAACGGCATACGCTTGGAGCCGTTCGTACTCCGAAAGAGCTAGCGCAAGAGCCGGCAAGTGGAATGCATCCGACTCGGTTTTCCCCGGGTTTTTACCGGATGTGACGTTACTCGGAGTACCGGGCTCCAACCTCCGAGGATAATGGAATGCACGATATGTCTTGGGTCCAAATGGGACTTTCCGGCAACGTTGGCAGTAAAGTGTGAGTGCAATAGTTCAGTGCTCTATACATGGCACAGCTGTGTGTATGACGTGTGGTGGGGAGACACATGGGGGGGGCACGTCATAGATGAACAGGTCTGATATAGAATAATGTCAATCCAGATTGTAAATGAATGACTAATGGTGGGCACTTTGAAGTGAAATGTTAAGGTTTTCTACTCCAAGCTGTTCGTGACGCACTACTTACGCTTACGCATGTTCTTCAGGAACCTGAGGCTCTGCAGTGAGACAGGAACCTCGATTAGTATCTGATCAGCATTGCGTCAGTGTGTGAGTTACAGCACATTAATAGCAATGAACGGTCTAAGAAAGTCGAAGGAATATGCATGAGGCCTGGAGTGGTTCTGATGGTCTCTCATGTTGAACCACACACTTGTACCAACAAAATCGCAGGGGGTGCCACCATACCTTGCTCCTCGGCTTGTTAGACAAAGGCGTCCTCTCCTGGGCCTGGTTCGGTCTCTCCTCCGATGTCGTAGCTGGGGCTACTGCCCTGTTGTCTGTTGGCAGCTCCTCAACCACTTCTGAGAGGAACAGATATGGGGTCAGACAGGGGGTGCCACTTTTAGTTTGGGCAACGATGATAAATTTCATTGATCCCTGGAGGAAATTCTTGTGAGGGAGTGGTCTGATCATGGGGGAGACTGCCCTTTCCTTGTGCCCTTCCAAGAAGTGTTCAGCCAATCAAAACGTTTTTGCTTTCTTCTATTTCAAATCTGATTGGGGTCATATAAACTACATACTGTAATAGTGATTTGAAACACACTCAGTGTCACTCACCGACTTCAGAAATGGAGCTGGCCATACTTGGAATGATCATGGACAAATGGCCTGCAAGATGGTAGCACAAATTTCAAAAAGGTAAGATATTAAAATGTCTCCTCCTACATCTCATGAATTCACACCCCACAGCCAGACTTTTATAAGCATGGTACAGTAAACTCTAGAAACACCTTATCTAAGCAGATTAAATTGGGCTCGTGCCTTTCCTAAGAGGAAGGCACAGAGTCTCCCTCTAGTGACAAGAAATGATATTAATACTAAGGCCATCTTGAAAGTAACAATCCTTGTTAAGGTCTAAGTGTCTTCAAAGCAGAGTATTGTGTTAATGATCTTCCCACAACAATACTATCCTTTTAAATCGACTTTGGTCATTTTACGAGGCAGGTTTCTTGGGTAATAAAGTGTTTTCACTCTTACATTTACGGCATTTAGCTGACACCTTAATCCAGAGTGACTTACATTACCCAATTACAGGGAATTACAATCTCCCTGGAGCAACTTGGGGTTAAGGGTCTTGCTTAGGGACCCACTGGTGGTAGACAGGAATTGAACCTCTTGGTCCATAACTGGAGCCTCATACCACTAGGCCACCACCATCCCAAAGGTACTCTTTGAAGCAGGATCAGCTAACATGAAAATGTATCAAATGCATCTGCATTTAACCAGCATTCATAAAAGCCAGAGCACGCAAAGCCAAGCACAGGTGCAGAGAGAAAGAGGCTTTCACCGGTGCAGGTTAATAAGGCCATGGATTTTTACAAAAACTGCATTTATGAGCCATGACCAAAAAAAGAGATGTGTGAAAAGATTACCTTGCTTTGAAGTTTTTGTTCGAACACTCTGTAAAGGAAAGATTGAGATGCATATGGGTGTTAATTTCTTAATAAGGCATGACTGTGAGATACGCTGAAATGTGGGCTTATTTAGCCTAATGCGAGCGGAAAATCATTTCCGCAGTTATTCAGCCCCCAACCCCCAGCCTAACCGCAAGCCGATGTGATTAAACTGAATTAACAGTAATTTGTTCAGTCTGCTGTCTAATGTGTAAATTATTACGATGAGATTATTACTGTCCGGCATATGGCACTAATAACCACACCGTGTGGCTGCCAGTGACACGTGAGGTGGCTCAGCGATGCGCGGATAACGAGCCGTCGAAGGGAGGCGATGGCGGCCTGGCGCTGGTCGCATTCAGTTGTGGCTCACCTTGCTCCGGCGCATGCAGTCCAGGAAGTTTTTGGGCTGAGTGTTTCCTGCCCATTCGGAGGAAGTTCCGATACGCTGAGGCCGCTTGGTGCTGGTGCATGGGGCCAAACTGCCGTCTACATCTCCTGGGGTAGTTAGAAACAGCACTTTGGTGTGAATGTGATATGGTTATACTTCCGCTGAGAATATATTTGCATTCGATGCCCCATGCATAGAATGCTACACATAATATATCACATTTTATTTCTGTAGCAGATGCTTTTATTCAGCATGATATGCAATTTAAAAAGCTGGGTCCGTCAGTCCCTGCAGCAGGCGGGGGTGAAGGGCCTTGCTCAGGGGCCCAGTGGGGGGGTAATTCTGATGAGTCTGCAATTAAAAACTGATGACTTTCTAATCACAGGCATTGCATCTTAACCCACAGAGCCACATTCTACTTCCCCTAGGCGCTGGTATTAGATTTAAAAATAAAAAAAGTTATGTAATTTAAAAAAAATAAGCTTTAAAAACCATTTTCTTGAAAACAGGACAGAGAACAGTGTCAGCTTACTGTCTGGAGAAGCCATGACGAATGACTCCGGAGTCCGTTCCGGAAGATGAGGACTGAATATTGAAGAACATTCTGTATTAAAAACACATTAACGATGTTACTGAACGGGAGCATCTGAGCGAAACAATGTGGGAAATTGGGTTTTAAACCTAACAAATCCAAGTATGGTCATTGGTTATCTGGTTACTGCAGTTATAGAACAAGCTATATGTAGGCAATACGTAGCTAAGGATAAACTGGACTAGCTGAGATGATTGTTATCTTACTTTATTTTATAATTCCTTCTTGACTAAGGTGTAGTCTGAGGCACATGGTTAGATACTTACCTGTGTCTGACTGAGAAGGTGGGGGAGAAACAGAAAGAAGAGACGCTGTATCTCCGAAGGGGGCGGGGCCCGGAGGTGGAGGCGGAGCAAAGGAGGGCGGCCCTGTAAGAGGGCAACACGAGTCAGGGGCTAGAGCGCTTTCCTTAAGGTCTCCCAAAACCTCCAACACATGACCCCATAGGGCCTCTCGAGTACAGTTCTGGCTTTATGCTAAGCGAAGGCACTGCGTTGAGGCGGAGTCCCATCAAGCGTGGCCAGGCAGGAAAAATAAGAGGCGGAGACTGACGACAACGGACCGAGGCTACATACGAGGAGATCCTGTGACAATTCACATCCACACGAGAAACGAAAGCCCCACACACTCAACATCCCAAATAGAGGCCATTAGAATGAAAGCCACTCAGAAAGGTTTAATAGACTTACCCGGTAGTGACATTCTAACTTTTAAGCTCTGAAAGAAAGCGAATTGGGTGGTGAACTTAGGCAGTTGATTTAGGTGGGTATAAATGCAGCTCTGACTGCCCGGCTAACGCTTAAATGGTCCTGATGGAGTCCCTGAAAGGTTGGATGGAGTGAGAAGGGGCTCTGTGTGGAACATAGCAGGTTTTTTCACATGGGCCGGGTATTAGGGTTTATGGGCACACGTGTAGATGTTAGTTTAGCCAGTGCCACTCACAGAGTCCACATTCTTCAGTTTTCTGGAAATTTTCCATTGTGACTTAGTGCCACATGCTGGGAGAAGCTTCCCCCTCATTTGTGTAATAAAGCTGAACTATTACAAAACTACTACTAGCGCTAAGGTACAAGCCAGCAATGCAAAGATGGTCCAGCACAGAATGTTGTTTTTTTCAGTTATGATTGTGGGGGTGGCGTAACATTCAAAATGTTTGTTTTCGGTTTTAAATGGCCTTTCAGTGTTGAGACGTAGCTAAGTATATTCAAAAAGGTTGCCATCTGCTATGATTTGTGAGCATAAAATATGCTTTGACCTCTAAAGAGCATCTATAAGTTTACCGGTAAGGGTAAGTTCTATGATATGATCATGAATAACAGCTGCTTCAGTGTGCATGTGTGCCATAGTGAGACTTGCTAGGATCCCTTTGTCTGGGATCTTCCCAGCACGTTCTCACCTTGCTCCGCATCCAGGGATTCCTAAGTTTCACCTGATCCGGGTTCGGGTTCCCGGACCACTCCAGCGACGTCCCTACTCTGCTGCTGCTGCTCACGACAAGAAGCCTGTCTGGATCCGACTTCTCAGCTAGGTCTGTGGAAGTGACACGTTATTCATCAGTGTGGCCGAGTGGAATCATTACAGAACTATTCCCAGAGGGATTAGAATCCCACAGTGGCACAGAGTTAAACCGCCTTCAGCTGCATGAATAAGAAACCAGTTGGGAATATTGCATGAGAATCTAATTCTCAGAGAAGAAGGAAAGTCCCCAGTGAAACGTCCTGCGTGACAGATGCTTACATTTTATTTACAATAATTTATTTGTATATTTCAATGAATGGCTTCATCACAGATAACCAATCAGAAGAATGTTGTGTAGGACAGTGACGTTCCACTCACACATACCCTCACTGCTGGCCAGGATAAACGATTCTGGAGTTCTTTCTGGAAGAGGGGGTACAGGGGAGGACGTACTCCCTGCACAGGAAGACAATTTATGGGGGTGAAAAATAGACACCTGAATCCACCTGTGCCTTCTGCTTCTGTGGAGACCCCTATCTACAACGCACCGTCTCTATCAGGGGCTTCTCCTGAGCTCAGCCAGGACACCTCGTCAAGCTTCTGGTCGACTTTAATCATCTCTGAAAGTCGAACAATAAGCACTGAACAAATGGAACATCTGAAGAGGACGACGGATGCTTCAGAAAGTGAGAAAGAAGGGAAACTCAGGCTAAGAGATGTTGGTGTTACGCAGAGGTTCTGCACCCGGGGTAAAGCAGCCTGGGATGCTGTATTTCTGGGCAGGTGGGGGAGGGGGTTACCTGTTACTTCTGTTATTTCCTCCAAGCTTGAAGCCAGGATGAAAGACTCAGGAGTTCGTTTTGGCAATGGAGGGGGGCTTTCTTCATCTTTGGAGGCCCCAGTTACATCTACGACATGAGTGTGAACCATGATGCATGAACATCAGCCAAAAGCCAGCAGCAGATGCACCGAGGAATTTCTCTTCGTGTGGGACGCAAACAACAGTGGTGCCGTTTGACAGTCATGTCATTTTATTTCTTGCTTTCAGAATTTATGAATTTTACTCTTACTATTACCTTAAAATTTACTCAGAGGCCTCTAAGTGACGTCTAATTTTGTTACACTGATCATCAGGAGGCTGTTTTGAATAGGTTTGCTGTATCGTTGGTGAGGAAAATGCAAGTTTAGTCAAACAAGTCTAGTTCTATAAGTCTATAATACATATAAATACATTTAATACTTCAAGCCCAAGTCAAGACAATATTGCCCACTTGACTTGACTTGGCCTTGAAGTTGACAGAATGAGTAGTAACCATCTATCAAGTTTATAGTTGTAGGAGGCATCACTTATTCCCTCACCAGTGATCTGCTGGAGCTCCAGAATCTGATCATTGAGGGCCAGGCTGGGGGCTTTGAAGGAGGTATCCATGGTCAACAGGCAGCCAGCAGGAAGCTCCATGGGGCTTTCTAGGCCCTGTGAAGAGAAGTATGGGTCCTCTACTAAAATGGAGTGTGTGTGGAGATTTTCTGCAGGCCCTGAGATCACATGTGGGTCCAGCTCTTCCTGCAGGGGGCAGTGCTCCTCCTTCCTGGGCATTGGGGATTGCAAATCCCTTCTGATGCTTAAATGCCTGGGCTTAGGCTCAGGCTTCTGCATTTCACACAAAGTCTGCCCCAGCTGTTTGCTGAGTCTGGGCTGTGGCGTCAGAGGGCCAAGCATGTTTGCTGGAGTGTGCCCAGCTGGCTCAGCTTCATCAGCGCAGTGAGTGTTCTCTTCCACCAGGGGGTGCCATATGGCTGAGGGGTCAGCCAGCACAGCTGTGTGATTGGTTAGGCCCCTGTCCGAGACAGAATGATTTGACAGTTAGCCACCTGGTCACAAAACTGTAATAGTCGACTTTCATATATTCAAATTTAAAATTACACAAGAATTTGTTTTCTAAATTTGCAGTGTAACCTGAAGAAAAGCAATAATTTAAATTTAATTATTAAATTGTGATAATATACCATAAGATTATAAAGTAGAATAGTTGGCCACTAATATCTTTATTTAATACATGTATGGAGACTGACTGACATCTTGTGCGTCTATGCGAATATGGAGTGTGAAGACTTAAAGCTCATTTATTTCCTCACCAATGCTTCTCATCCACTTCTAATTTGAACACAACCTCCATCTCCCTTTTCTTCTCTGCACTGACGTCCAGCTGCCCCAACATCATCATCTTCGGGACCCCCGGTGATTCCTTGGAATCGTCATCAATGTCACTCTTGCTGTCTACTTGGATGGCCGGGGAGGGCACTGGGACCTGAGTGACGTGAGGGAGAGGGGGTTTAATGACACGGTAGGTATAAGGGTGGGGCCACATGAGCCTTGACCCCAGCTGAAAGCTGATTGGCCCCTAGAGTGCCCTCTCTCCTGTCACTCACCAATTCAAAACATATCATTGGCTAATGAAAAGGTTGGGCCCTCCATGTAAATTTTGGGCCTTCTTATGCTCCGTACCTCAAAAAAATCCAAGAATCACCCCTACACAGTACCCTGTCTTTTGGGTACTCGAAAAAAACAATGTTTATACCATGAATCTGGATATTAAGTGGCTTGAAGACTTGTTGCCCGGACCGTAGCTGCTATTTTGGGGCTACATTTAGCAAGTCAAGTTATGCCTTTTCGGTTTAGTCTGTACCACTGGCATTTATTTAAACATAATACAGAGAGACTGAAACTGACACAAGAATATAGCCTACATCCCCTGGTCTGACTCACTATCCAACAAAAGCACTCACCTGTCTCCTGTTCATGGAGTCATCCAGTGCCTTCAGATAGTGCTCAAACAGGAACACAATGGTCCGATAGACAAGCTCATACTGCTCCTATGCCAAAAATGCGCCAAATGTGAATGAACTTTAGAAGTACAGATCAAGTTTCATATCCATCCATCCATTTTCAAACTGCTTATCCACCACACCCCTTGGTTATGGTGAGCCTGTATCATTTCCAGGGATGTATGCAGGGGAGGGGCCAAAGGGGCACTAACCCCAGCTGAATGCTTATTGGCTCCCAGAGTATTCCTTGCCCATTACTCACCACTTCAAAGCATAACATTGGCTAGTGATAAGGTTGGCCCCATCTTATAAAAAGCCTACAATCAGCCCTGAGCATATTCCAGGGGGCAGGAGGGTATGCACAGGAAGGGATGCCTTCCTATCGCGGGGCTAAGACACAGTCACACACGTCAGGCACCGATTCGGCAAACTACACGTGAGGAAACCTGTGCAGAATGATCATTCGTTCTGCTTACTTCAGCTCTTCTCAGTGTCCACTTATTCAAAACATAGCTATTAGAGTGTCATGAATGCATGGTTGCGATATGTAGATAATATTCATTATATATATATATATACTGTATATATAAGGAAATGAAAACTTGCTGGGTGGTGACCCATGATGCCTGCAGCTATCTTGCTGACTTTATGGTGCCGGTTTGCTCGCCTTGTCGGCCCCTGGCATACACTGAGCGACCAGCCATGCAGTCTGTAGCACACACTTTTCATGTCTTCTGCCAATCCAGGGGCAGCGCGGAACAAGCTCTGTATACTGCTTCCTGTTTCACTCTGTCTCAGCTATTCGGTCATCCCTGCCATGCAACGTCCTCTTTCTAAAATATATGGCTTAAAATGCTGGTAAAATGTTTAGTTCATCAACTTAAAAGGGGATAGAAGTATTTCGTCAAACTATAGGCCAATCAGTCTAACTTGTATAACTGGAAAAGTTATGGAGGCTA